>JAWWMW010087945.1:0-12086 GCA_035048345.1 Echeveria elegans
CGTTTTCAATTAGACACCCTTTGTAATTTTAAAAACTTTAGGGGTCAAATTGAAAATACAAAAAATACAATCCAACCCCTCATCTTCCTCCTCCTCCACTACCTCCTCCTCCCTCCTTCTCCTCCACCAACACCACCCTCCTCCATCACAACCACCACCACCTTCTCCACTACCACCACCACCTCCTCCTCCCTCCTCCTCCTTCCCCTCCTCCACCATCACCCTCCTCCTCCACCACCACCCTTCTCATCCACCACCACCTCCTCATCCACCACCACCTTCTCCACCACCACCACCCTCCTCATCAACCACCACCTCCACCTCCACCACCACCACCTCCTCCTCCACCACCACTCCAAAACCATTTGGCGGTGGAGGAGTGGTGGAGGTGGAGGTGGCGGTGGTGGATGAGGAGGTGGAGGTGGAGGTGCAGGAGGAAGGAGTGGTGGTGGAGTGGTAGAGGAGTGGTGGTGGAGGAGGGGGAGGGAGGAGGAGGTGGTGGTGGTAGTGATGGTAGTGGTGGAGGAGGGTGGTTGTGGAGGAGGAAGATGAGGGGTTTGATTGTATTTTTTGTATTTTCAATCTAACCCCTAAAGTTTTTAAGATTACAAATAGTGTCTAATTTAAAACGACAAAAATATGAAGGTGTTTAAGTGTGAAAACAAAACGAAGGGGTGTCATCTGGAAAAGTGGTACAGATAAGTGTCTTTTTCTGCAATTGCCATTTTTTTATTTTATATTAAATAAAAAAAATTCTTTATTCCTCCGCCGTAAAGAGAAAAAGATCTGACTGACCAGTTTCTGACGATCGGAGGTAAGTTCAAACTCGTTTCCCTCTTCATCATCTTCCTCGACCACTCTTCCATTCTTCGTCAGCGTGATTTTGAATACCAGTGACGAGACTTTAACTGCTTCTTCTGTACGATAATTTGGTTTCATCCTCACGCTTAGTGGATGCGGAAACGGCGGTTCGATTCGTCGGATATGCTAAACTAGAAAAGAAGCGCTGCTTCTATGATTCAGAGGAGTTGTGGTTCAGATCTTGTCTTCGCTCTTAAAGGTAGACATGGCTTCATACCAGATTGAATTTCCGGGTGATCGGACAACGCCGAGTTGAGAAAAGAGAAACGGTAGACGACACGCGTTAACTTTTAGTTTTCAGATTCATAAATTTGGATTTTTAGCTAGGTTTTTATATTCAATTTTTCTGTTTATTTTCATGGTTTTTGTTTTTAGATTTGATTCAATATCTCGACAGGAGAGGAGCCAAGGTTTTAGAGGTAGGCTGGATTTCTTACACGGACAACTGATATTGTTAATTAAAAATTGATATATACTGGTGAACTCTTTCATCATAAGGAAATTACTCAGGTGCACCAGGCAAATCTGATGCACTCGTGGACTATAGACCATCTTCATTCATCTCTAACTAAGACATGCAAATTGTTGACACGTGTATTTTATCATTTGGTTATGATAGTTGAAATTGTTGTGGAGGTTACAGAGGAGGTGGAGGATGACACGGTGGTCATGGATGATGTGAGGAGAGAGAGAAGAAAGCGTGGTAAAGAAAAGAAGAAAGTATTGTCGCATGCGAGAGAGAAAAGACTCTGACTGGAAAAGTGGCTTAGCAAACATAATTAGAAATACTAAAATACTTTCAACTAAGTCCTAACTACACGCTAACTAAAAGCATGCATGAGAGAGGAGATTAAGAAAGACGTCACATGGACATGATAGATGAATTACGCCTGACATAGATGAACGACTATGATGCTGGTCTACAAGTGTACCAATGTGGCTTGATACACCTGAGTAACTCTCTTTACCAACAAACTTTGTTTTGCTAAAGTGACAAACGAGATATTTTTTATCATCTTGGAAACAAGTAATATTAAAATGTTAAGAAATGAGCACAATTTCTAATATTTCATAAAATTTTTACTTATTTTTGGTGATTTTGTAAAAAAAATAAACCTTAGTAATTTGTATAAAAATCTTATTTAAACCTCAAACGTAGAACCGAATAAACTAAAAATAAAGAAAATATAAAATCTGTAAAAAAAATTTTAAAATACGTTTTACGTGACGCCAAAGTCTTAAAGTAATATAATATATGGTGGTTAACTTACACCAACTAGATACGATAGCTTGGTTGGTTGAATGACACAATAGGGAAGGAATGTAATGAGATCGAATCTTGGCTTTATGAATTAGTTATTTTCACTACAAAAAAAAAGTGACTGGTGGACGCAAATTCGAGTAAAGTGGACGCTAAATCGTTGCACGCATATTACATTTAGCATTCACGTGGACGCTAATATAGCGGTCAAAATTATTAGCGTCCATGTGGCCGCTGATTTCTTTGTATTTTAATATTAGAGTCCACGTGGACGCTGCTATATTTATAAAAAAAATGTAAATATAAATATTGGCGTCCACGTGGACGCTAATAAATACCTAATTTTTTTTAAAAATATTTACGTAAATATAAATGCATCTATTAAATATAAATAAAATATGTAATATAAACATTTGAAAATAAAATATTTTTACATAAATTAGTGTTTTTTACATAAAAGCCCTATTCTAATCCTCATACGGTGGCGGCGAGGTTTGACTGGAAGAAGACGGAGCCGTCTGATTTGCCACCAGCTGGGCCCTGAAAGCCTTCATCCTCTGGTGGAACTCCCGCAATTCCGTGATATCATCCCGGATCTGCTTCATCTCATATGTCAGCTGGTCATTGTGTAGCGCTCCAGCTGGACCGGACGAGCGCCCTCGCGCCGGGCGATCGGTATCTGCTGACTGAAGAAATCAGGTGCTGCTTCACCAACTCCGAAAACCGCACCGCCCGGGCCACTGCTGAAATCCTCGAAGTACGCGTCCAGGAATCTTGAAACGACAGCGATGTCTCAGACTGGCTGCTCATCTGTGTGAGGATCTCCTGAGTCCGCTACTTATACATATTAAATAATTATTAAAATAATGAATAATAATTAAAAATAATTAAATAAAAACTATTTAAAGTAATACAACTGACCTCTATCTCCTGCAAACGCTGATCCACTAACTGAGTACGCTTTGACGCGCGTGCATGACTGTGCGCCATAAACTCGTGAGGCGTGACTGACCTCCCGAGCTGGCATCCTATCCAAGTTGGCTTCTTCCCCGCCACTCGAGTCTTGTAGACAACGTCGTTGTAGCGCTTTGCTACTTGCATCTCTACCTCTTCTGGACCTTCGATGGGCTCATATCTTCCACTCAATCATCCAAGCGGAAGCGCGTCTGAAATAATAAAATAGTTAGGAGAAATATAAATCAAATATGTATTTAAAATAATAAAAAATAGCATACCCTACATGACACAAACCAACAGTCTCGAGACGCTTTACTGGTGTTTTGAAACCTCCAAGCGCTCGCATCTGACTGGGAGGTGATAATGTGAGTAACCCAGCACGCCACCTTGCTGCTGGGTGATGAAGTGTATTTATACGGTCCATCGAGTCGTTTATTCCCACAAATTAATTATATTTGTCTGATGAAATGTTAAGTTTTGGTAATGTTTCATATCACATTTGTATCTAGAGCAATTGGGAACAAATTTGATTAAAAAGACCATTTTATGAAGTATTCTATCGAAAAGCAGGCTTGACCTTTGCAGCTTTGCAAGCTTCTAGAAGATGCGTCGTTGATCCGATGGAAACAAAACAAATTCTAATGGAAAGCTAACTCAAAATGATACATATCATATGCTGGCCATGAAGAATGCTTCAGATGTTAAGATGGTCAAAAAGAAGAAAGAAGTCAGAAGGCGCTGCGAGCAGAAGAAGCTGGATGTGAGGTTGCTCAGAGGACCTTATCATAATTTTCGAAATTGTCAAGGGATCCGTGAACCGAAATTGCCAAGGGGTCCGCGTCCGTAGCGGGTGATATGACATTTCTTACTTTGTAACCCTCTAGAAATAGCATTAGTGGTCCGATTGGAACGAAGCAAAGTGTGTTTGAAAGATGAATCAAATATCTACGAATATCTAGTTTACACCAAAGTCAGATTCCAAGCCGAAGAGGGCCGAAACAGGGCTAGAAGATACGAGTAAGTGCAGCTCCGAAATTAGACAAATTGTGACAATGAAATTTTGAAAATTTCATGCGGCGATGGATTTTTGAAACGTTTCCTTTTGCACATATATTCGGGATATTACCTTATTCAGAATCTTGGTAACAATATCTCAAATATCACCAAAATTACCAAGATCAGATTTAAAAATCAGAAGATATTCCATAATATTTAGAAAGGAGATTAAGGCAGCAGAAGATCAGCCCTAATAACTATAAATACAAGTGTTTTGGCAGCACAAAAGGGGACTCTCACTCTCCGCAAGGAGCAGACCGGCAGGAGCAAAGCGAAGCACGACCAGCGGCTGAATTTCCTTCTACGGTTTATTTTTCTTGTGTTTATTAACCTCGTTCCTGTTCATCAACTCATTTTTACAGTTCTTGTTCATCAAACTCTTGATTCTGTTATTTCAATACAATTTTTTCCAGTAGCTTAATTCTGATTAAGTTTGGGGAATTGTGATTGCGACAATATAGTTTGAGACATGTGCTTAATTTTTTTACATGTTGAATTATTCTTGTTATTGCGCTTCAATGCATGCTTTAATTATTTATTGTGCGTAGCCTAGCGGTGAAACTCAATTGATGTTATTGTGTGATGCGTAGTAATTGCATGATAGTGACTAAGCCTAGCGGTGGAATAATTATTGTGTTATGACTACGTGACTGTTATATCTACTTGATACTTTAGCTGGTAATAGTGGGTTGAACTGATAAATTATGTTAGTCTCTAGCGGGATTATCTGATTATGACATGTAGCGTATTACTCTAGCGGGTGTACATAGGTGTATCATTAGTGAGAACAACTGTTTTAATTCAATACTGTATGATATATGTGATCGATGATTACTAGTCGCATGAACAAGTTCCTGGACTAATTTTCTCTGAATTGATAAACCGTTGTTATTTACTTGCGCACACAAATCAAAAACCTCCCCTTTAGGAATTAACTTTAGCTGTAGTTTTATACAAATTGAAGACTGTTTGCTATCCACTGGGTTTGACCCTGCTTACTGAATGCTTAGCAGGTACTATAAATTCAAATTTGATGCGTACAACGATGCGCGTTCACTGGGATCCAACCTACAAATGGTACAAACAATCGAGTTAGTTTGAAACAATTTGAAAATAAATATTTTAAAATATACAAAAACAAACCTCCCGTCAGTCCAGCTCAGATTCCAAATAGACGGCGTACCGGACGATCTGCTCAAGCACCTCTAACCGCCAAGGTTTCGGGCTGTCTAGGTTGAAGTGCTCGAACCACTCAGTCCTGCCAAGTCACGATCGCCCTGTTAGGGTGAGTCCGAGAGAGAGAACTCGAGACGGTGGAGAGCGTCGAAACCGATCCCGTCCGACTCCATTCTCTCCGAGCTCCGGGTATGCGCGACTCGTCTTCCTCATCGCGCCGTGCGTCTTGCAGATCCTCACCAGACTCGGGAATGTCTCCCAAGTACCGTAGCGGGCGTGCCCCACGACGAATATGTTCAGTCATAATCTCAAATTTACAAAATAATACAAATTACAAAATTTGTTCATTATAACTAAATAATTACATAATTTATGCCATAATGAACAAATTACCTAATTATTCCCTAATAACTAATAAATTATAAAATTAGTCCCTAATCCTTGACCTAATACTTGAACAATAATAAGTTCATAATATAACAAATAACAACAACAGTTACAAGAACAATAATAACTAGAAGAACAATAACAAAATCTCAATATTCATCTCAAGTATGATATATGATTGATGCATGGATTATGGCATAATGTTCGGTCAATGTAGGCTCAGCTGAAGGAATATTATTGTTCGAGGACAAACAAGGCTAAGTGTGGGGGATTTGATAGAGCGTATTTTGACGCTCATTTAGGTCCTTAATAATAGTCTTGTTTGCCTATTTATCTTTATAAGATTATACTTTTGGTGTAATTTTGTATTTCAGGGTATGAAATAAAAGAAGGATAAATACGAGCTAAAATAGCACATTTAAAGACAAATTGCCTTAGGAGAAAGTTTGGAAGAATTCGGAGAAGCGAGGCTAAAATTGAAGTTGTTGAAAATTACAAATTAGACGTTTCCTACTTTGGAAAATTGCTGGAAGTTCATTAATTGTGCGTTAAAAACGTGTTATATGCCACTAGAAAGCTAACACAAGGTGCTACATTTCTCTAGTTTGCACCAAATTTAGATTCCAAGCTAAAAGGGGCCGAAACAGGGCTAGAAGATGTGGGTCAGTGTTGTTCCGAAATAGAGATTTGGGTCAGTAGTGCTAACAAGGCCTTGCTTGTTCAACCAAAACAAAACTAATTTTATGGATAAGCTAGGGCTACAAGAAGATTAATTTTGAAGAAACTAAGAGCCAAGAGTCTCTTGCCATTATGATGAAGAGAAAAAATGAAAAGAAGACCAAAGGGTTGGCATTAATCTTGGAAAATTGAAGGTCTTTTTGAGCACTATAAAAGGAGGCTTTGGGGACAGTCTCAACACCTCTCGTTCCACATTTCACACTGATTTCATACAATATAGTTGGAGAGAAATATCAGTCCAAAACCCGGCAACGATTGAAGACGGCGGCGGAGCTCCGATCAAGATTTATGGCCACTTTTTCTTTCTTTCTTTTTTTCTTCATTTCTTTCTAGTATTGTAATTTATTTTTGATGATGATGAACTCAGCAAGCATGTCGAGCTAATCTATTAGCATCGACAACGAGTTTGAACTTGTATAAGTCATGTTTTTAGACTTGCACTTCATCTATGAAAAAGTTCTATTATTAATTCGATTGTACATATTCTATGTTTTCAACCTTGTCTTATTAGGGGATGCTTTAATGGCCAAACCTAGTTTGATAACTTGAACTCATTAGTTAAACTGATCCTATAGCTGAAAAGTGCGAATCAGGAGTAATATCAGTCGATACATGTGCTACTCTAGCGGGATTCGCATATGTTGAAACCGAACCCCCGAACTAATAACGCAGGATGTTGACCGTGACTATGATTGCGTAAGGTCAGAAATCTTAGCGGGGAGTGATTTGTGGAACTAGTTCATAGATATTAGTGTCAATGATAAATTGACTATCGCAAGGGATAGTTTGTTGTCAATGTTATGCATCTAAAATGGAATACATTACACTTCTCTTCTCTTGTTACGATTATTTACAAAGCAAACTTACAAAACCCCCATCTTTTATTTTCAGCTTTAAGAAAGAAGCTTTCAGTAATTCCCCGTGGATCGACCCCGTTCTTACTTGCTATACTAAATAGTGAATATACGGGTGTTTAAATTTAACTTGTACAACGGCGCGCATTCAATTACTTTAACTTCCAATGATGAATTAACAGTGGTTCGAGTTGAAGCCAATTTCAGTAGCACCTCCCTCCCATTAGAGTTCTTTTCCAACTTCCCAGTTAACTTCATCTAATGACCTCCCTTAATATTTCTTCCTCCACCCTGTTCTCCAAATTGCTGAGACACGTCCCCTCCTTTAAGATGAAGGCAAAATTGGCTTAAAATGAATCACAACTCCATTGCCACAAAACAATCGAACAATATAAATCTTCAGAAATACAAAGCTCTCATCTACTCTGAGCAGAGGGAAAATCCTGAACTGTCCTCCTGTTCTTGACCAAGCAGTAGAATCTAAAAATGTCAAATGCTCAAAACCCACCATCTTATTAGGTGTGAAAACCATATCGGCAATTAATTAACCGATCAGAGAACGGTGAAATGTGATTGGCTGGTGCCGACGCCGCAAACGATCCTTTACATCTACTCTGGATTGAGTGGCAAGCAGTTCCTATTTTCCGGTATTTTCTTCTATATAAGACGTCCCTGATAAAGATTTGTTACTGCATTGTGTATGTAGAAAATGCAACCCAATCACCGGAAATGGTCAGAAACACAGAACAGTCGCAACAGGCGGCGAGGATTGAAGAAAAAAAATCAATTTTCTTAATTGAATAATTGTACAAACGAGACTTAACCTAAAGCAAGAATATGAAAATTACATAGTCACCCTTGGATTAATGAAAAAGACAAAAACCTGTACAAAAACATTACATAGTTTTCAATACCCTCCCGCAAGCAGGAGAGTGCAAAAAATTTGACACTCCCAGCTTGGAACAGAGAAACATAATACGCTCAGCTGGAAGACTCTTCGTTAAAAGATCCGCGGGCTGCACTAAGGTAGGAATTAAAACTGGAACAAGCAGACCTCTTACAAAATATTGTCTTACAACATGACAATCGATCTCTATGTGTTTGGTTCGCTCATGAAAAACAGGATTCTTCGTGATGTATATGGCAGACTGATTGTTACAATAAAGAGAAGTGGGCTAGGTAAAGATGAGGGACATATCAGCTAATAAATTGCGAAGCCAAACAACTTCACGCGAGGCATAAGACATGGCACGGTACTCAGACACAGCAGATGAAGTGGAGACTACCTGTTGCTTCTTGGCTTTCCAAGATATGATAGAATTCCCAAGAAGCATGCAAAAGCTAGAAACTGAGCGACGAGAAACAGAACACGCAACCCAGTCTGCATCACAGTAAGCAGAGAGGACTAAGGGACTCTGTGAAGAATAAAAGATTCCTTGTGCAGGTGCTCCTTTTAAATATCGAAGAACACGTTTTGCAGCAGCCATATAACATCCAAAGGAGTCTGCATGAATTGACTGAGAACATGCACATTATGCGCAAGATCTGGGCGTGAAATGGTCAGGTAAATAAGTTTACCTATTAGTCTCCGATACTGAAGAGGATCTGACAAAGGAGTTGAATCAGAGGTAGCCAAGTGGTGTTTAGCGTCCATAGAAGAGGGGCTTGGTTTGCAGTCAACCATCTTGAACTCTTTCAGCAAGTCTAAGGTGTATTTCCGTTGATTCATGAAAATACCAGTGGAGTTCCTGGCAATTTCCCATCCAAGAAAATAGCGTAAAGTGCCAAGATCCTTTATCTGAAATCAAGCATTAATAAGTTACTTCACTTCGGTAAGAAAACCAACAGAATTGCCAGATATGACAATATCATCCACATTGACAAGCAATATGATGATATCCTCTCCTCGGTGAATGGTAAACATGGAATGATCGTTAGAGCTTTGAATAAAATCATAAGTCAATAATGCATCGCACAGGCGAGAAAACCACTATCTAAATGCTTGACGAAGTCCATAAAGACTCTTATTGAGTCTGCAAACTTTACCAGAACGTCGTTCCTCATCATAAAAACCCGGTGGTAGTCGCATGTACACTTCTTCATCCAAATTTCTATGAAGGAAAGCATTATTCACATCCAATTGGAACAAATGACATCCTTTAACAGCTGCAATGGCTTAGAGACATCGAAAAGTAGTCATTTTGGTAACAGGGGCAAATGTATCATGAAAGTCAATACCCTCAATCTGTGTAAATTCCTTTGCAACTAACCTCGCTTTATACCTTTCGACAATACCATTTGAATTCATTTTGACTTTATAGACCCAACGACAATCCACAACAGTCTTGTTGGGTGGTAGAGATGTCCAAGTGTCATTCTGCTCGAGGGCTTGTATTTCTTTAGTCATGGCAATCTGCCATTGTGAACTCTGTTTGGCTTGAGCAAAAGTGGCTGGCTCCTTAATCAGATCAATCTGTCCTAAAAAATGCATATATTTCTGACAAAATTTGTCATAACTCAAATACTTGGACATAACATGAGGAGATGTAGGAACACTAGTATGACAGACATAGTCACGTTTCCATCTTGGAGGATACCTGACTCTGTTGGATTTGCGAAGAGCAGGGGCATCCTGTTGAGGACATGAATCATCAATATGGATGTCATCATTGTTAATATTAGTGGGAAGACTGAAGCGGTGAAAGATCTGAAATCGGACTATCTGCACTCAAAGTCTCAACCACTAACTCATCATCGTTATCATCCGGGAGTTCAGGTAGAGAGAACTTAATAGGACTGGTAATAGGAGTAGAAACATTTTCTTGAAAAGGGAACAAGTCCTCAAAGAAAATAACATCTTTACTGACAAAAGTCCTCCCTGTTTCCAAGTCCATCAGCTTGTATCCCTTTTGTCCATAATGGTATCCAATAAAAATGCATTTGGATGGCCTCGGGTCAAACTTGTCACGATCAATAGAATGAGTAGTTGAAAAACATAAGCACCCAAAAATACGAAGATGGTCATACTTGGGAGGTAATCCGAATAACACTTCAAATGGAGTTTTGCCTTTAAGGCGGACATAAGGTGTTCGTTAAGGATGTGAGCAGCAGTTAAGACACAGTCTCCCCATAGGCACTTCGGAACATTGGACCGAAATCTCAAAGCCCTCGCAACATTTAATATGTGGCGGTGCTTTCGTTCTACCTTTCCATTTTGTTGTGGTGTATAACTGCAAGATGTTTGATGAAAGCAGCCATTAATCTTTAGGAAATCAGCAAGTCGGAGGTTGAGAAATTCACCTCCATTGTCTGTTCTAATCGACCTCACCTTCCTCTGAAACTGGTTATCAACCATAGCGAAAAATATAATGATTAAATTAGTAACTTCGCTCTTGCTTTTCATAAGGAAAATCCGAACACCTCTTGAAAAATCATCCACCACAGTTAGGAAAAATCTTGCTCCTGAAAAGGTTGGCACACTGAATGGTCCCCATATGTCCAGATGCACCAACTGAAAAATGCCGCTAGTTTCACTGACACTAGAATTAAACCTAAGTCTAGTTTGCTTGGCCAAGGGACATATGGAACAATGAAGATCATCATCACATAAGGACTGAACAACTGCTTCATAGCACTCATAGACATGTGACCCATCCTATCATGCTATAGAGCTAAAGAACCGACTTTGTTCTTAACTGTAACATTGCTGAGTAAAAAGGAACCATCTCCCTTCATAGGCTGTTTTAGCAAATATAGTCCTCCATCTTCTTCACCAGTTATCAAGACATTCTTAGATAGGCGGTCCTGAATAACGCAACCAGAATTAGTAAAAACAACCGAGCACTTGTTGTCTGCAATCAGTTTACTGACGGAAATGACATTGATCGTAAAAGTGGGAACATAAATGACATCCCTTAATGTCAACCTACTGCTGAGAACACAATCACCAATAACATTTGCCAAAACAGACTGGCCATTCGGAAACAAAACTCTGTAGTTATCAGACAGATGGCGAATATTCTCTAACATCTCAAAGTTTGAGGCAAAATGGTTTGTGGCGCCACTGTCCACTATCCAGGCACAACCATTATGAACTGAAAAGACATGAGCACAAATACCTGTCATAACATTGCTCGAGCTGACCTCGTTCACATCACAATACTCGACTAATCCAGTTTCTGATTTGTTCCATCTGCTCCTTGGTAAAAGAATTCATCACTTTCCCCTCTTCAACAACTGCTGAATTGATCATCTAACCTCGCTTACCTCTGCCATGATGGGAATTACCTCTTTCATATTTATAAGGGAAGCCATGAAGGTTCCAACATCTTTCTCTAAGATGTCCAGACCAATGACAATAAGTGCAAAGACGTTGATCATTGTCTTTCCGACCCGATACGGTGAAGCAAGTCATGATGCAGAAATCTCAATGTGAGCAGACGTCGCCGATCCAAAACACAATCAAGGACAGCAGCCGCAAACGATCCTCACCAAACAAACAAAGGCGAGTTTCCAAAACACAATCAAAACAGCGGCCGAACACCAAAAATAGTAAAGATAACCAAACAGCATCCGCAAATTAGCAGCCGAACAGCCAATCAAAACAAATCAGCAGCCAAAGATCTGAATACCAAAACACCGAATTCAACAGTTCAGGATGAAAAACGCAAATTTCAAAATTTCAGAACAGAGGAGCACGCGGTTCCTATCGAATTACCTACGCGGACTCAACTGAGTTTCCATGAAAATGCTTCGAATCCGCGTTCCAAAATAACATCAGACTCCGCGTACGACCC
>JAWWMW010087956.1:0-12086 GCA_035048345.1 Echeveria elegans
ATGAAAAACCATTTTCCAATTTTGTCTTTTCGTTTCTCCAAGCTCAGCTGCTCAAGCTCAGCCCTTTTGCATTCTTCGTTTGAAGAATTTTTCATGGTATCAGGGCCACCTTTGGTCTGAATCATCCTTAAGCAGAGTTATTTTCCTTATTATGCATTCACTCTGCCCTCTGTTCTTTCAAGCATGGCTGCTGAAAACAATTCCTCCCAAATCGGTTCCGACTCAGATCAAGTTGTTTTGTCTGACACAAACACAAGACGATACGCCAACATCAACGATGATCCATTCTTCGTCAACAGTTCTGAGAACATTGGCGCATCCTTTGTTGCCCAGAAATTAACAGGGATAGAAAACTATGTCACCTGGCGAAAGCTCATGATGAGAGCTCTTTCTTTCAAAAGTAAACTTGGCTTCATTAAAGGCATTTACCCAAAACCAGATCATCCGTTTGAACAAGAAAGGTGGGAGAAATGCAATAATGATGTTCTAACCTGGATAACCAACTCAGTTTCAGATGAAATAGCTGGCACTCTTGTTCATATTGAAAACTGCAAACAGGCCTAGGATAGCTTACAAAAGACATATGGTGTCTCCAGTGGTCCTATGTTATTTGCCCTGCAGGAAGAGATTTCTTGCCTGAAACAAGGAGACATGACTGTTCAAAGCTATCACGCAAAACTGAAAAACTTATGGGGCGATGAGGATTCAATTACCACTCAAGATCTCTGTGAAATGGGAGATGCTTGTAAGTCCACTCGATGCATGTTGACTAAAAAGGACCTAGACAGATCCATTAAATTTCTCATGGGACTCAATAAAGCTTTCTTTCAAATACGCTCACAAATTTTATCTATGGAACCTTTACCTAGCCTGGAGAAAATTTACTCTATTGTTCTGCAACATCAAATTCAAACTGGTATCAGCAGAACAAGTCATCCTGAGGCAGCTGCTTTCATCTCTAGCAATGACTTCCTAACTGGCAATTCCACTGTCAACAGTCAAGGAGGAAATTATATACCAAACAGACAAGGCACCAAAAATCAGGGAAGTTACAAAGCAAGGAAACAATTGAGTTGTACTTACTGTCATCAACAAGGTCATACTAGAGAAGTTTGCTATAAAGTAAATGGGTATCCACCTGGTTACAAACAGAACAGGCCCAACCAATCAGGTAACAAAGCAATCATTAACAATGTTATTGCTGAAACTCCCAATGCAGGAAAGGACACTATGTCTCTACAGAAAATAAAATTCAACTGGGATCTATCAAATTCAATCAAGAACAACTCAGCAAGCTGATGGCCCTCATTGACAACACAGGAAACGATAACCTACATATGATAGGTATTTCTTGTTTTACTTCTATTGCTACAAATGAGTTTGACTGGATTATTGACAATGGTGCATCTGATCATATTACCCCCTATGAGTCATCATTAACCAACCTACGAAGACTGACAATTCCTTATCAAGTTACCATTCCCAATGGGTTAAGAGTCCTTGTTACTCACACTGGAACCTGTCAACTAAATCAGAATATTACTCTCTATGATGTTCTCCTAGCACCAGACATCAAATTCAACCTAATCAGTGTCTCAAAACTCACTCGTGATTTAAACTCTTCAGTTAAATTCACTAATGAAGTATGTTATGCTCAGGCCCAGCAACTCAGACTTTTCTAAAGATTGGTGAACAAAGGGGAGGGTTATATTACCTGAAGAAACAAGAACAAGCTAGCTGTTCTGTTGCCTGCAAAACTCAAGAGTCTGCATCTTTATGGCACAACAGATTAGGCCATGTTCCTTATTCAAAAATGTTTGAGCACCTTAAGACTTCTATTAGTGATTTGAAGCATGTTAATCAGACTTTTCATTGTGACATTTGTCCACAAGCAAGACAATGTAGGGCTCCTTTTCCCATCAGTGCTACTTATTCTAATCATCCCTTTGAACTAATTTATGTTGATATTTGGGGTCCCTAGAAAGCGCCCTCTCTCAATGGTGCTAGATATTTTCTCACCATAGTCGAGGATTTTTCAAGAAGCACATGGATTTATCTAATCTCCACGAAAGGAGAAGCTTCCGACTTCCTTATTAAATTTTTTCAAATGGTCCAAACTAAATTTTCTGTCTCTATCAAAGGTTTGCGAACAGATAATGGACAAGAATTCCTTAGTCACAAACTGTCTCAATTCCTAGACTCACATGGATGTATTCATCAAACAAGTTGCAGCTATACTCCTCAACAAAATGAGATTGTTGAAAGGAAACACATGCACTTACTCGAAATCGCCAGGGCCTTAAAATTTCAATCTTCAGTTCCTGATTCCTTTTGGGGAGAATGCATCCTCACTGCAGCCTACATAATTAACAGGCTTTCATCAATAGTTTTGAAAAATAAAACCCCTTTTGAAGTTCTATTTGGAAAGAGTCCCGACTATGGTCATCTAAGGACTTTTGGCTGTCTATGTTACGCCATCAATACTTCCCCTAACAAAGGAAAGTTTGATGCAAGAGCCAACCCCATGCATTTTCATAGGATATCCTTTTGGCAAAAAGGGGTACAAACTATTTGATCTGAAAATTCATGACGTTATTATTTCCAGAGATGTTATCTTCCAAGAGCTCATTTTCCCTTTTTCAAATGACTCCACAAAACAGACAGAAGCTCCTACCACCACAATAATGCCGAATAATGAAACCATGTTTCCTGACACCATGTTTCCTGAAAGTATACCCCAATGTCAGAAATGGAAGAAGATGATCAAGTTTTTTCAGAATCAGAACAATCAGCAGAAATTGACTGTTCAGAAAATATCCCAGACCCAAGTAATAAATCCCTTCCTCAGATAACAGTCAGAAAATCAGATAGAATTCCTCAAAAAACCGTTACTCTGAAGGACTATTTCTGTTACAACTCCAATTGTACACGATATCATATTGCAAACTATATCAACTACTCAAGTTGTTCCCCTAATTATCAACAGTTTGCAATGAACCTCCTCTCCAATACTGAACCCAGAACATATTCTCAAGCAAGCAAGCATAAAGAATGGATGGAGGCTATGAAAAAGGAATTTCAAGCTCTAGAAGAAAACAAAACATGGACGATCACTTCTTTACCCCCTAATAAGAATATTGTTGGGTCCAAGTGGGTGTACAAAAATAAAATGAACCCAGATGGGACAGTGGACAGATACAAAGCTCGGCTTGTGGCTAAAGGGTTCACTTAGCTAGAGGGAATGGACTATCATGAAACTTTTTCCCCAGTAGCAAAAATGAACACAGTTCGCACAATGCTCGCTGTTGCCACCTTAAAGGGATGGCCTCTTCATCAATTAGATGTCAATAATGCCTTTTTACATGGGATACTTGAAGAAGAAGTCTACATGGAAATCCCCCCCGATTTTACACAAATGATAAGGTTGGTGGTAAAGTTCTACGGCTTCTTAAGAGCATTTATGGACTAAAGCAAGCATCACGTCAGTGGTTCTCAAAATTTAGCGAGACCCTCATTGAGTTTGGATTTCAAGCTAGCCTTAATGATTACTCGCTTTTCATTTATTCCAACTGCGAAAACTTTGTGGCTTTACTGGTTTACGTGGATGATGTTATCATCACAGGAAACTCAACCAATCTCATTACTGATGTTAAGAAGTTCATTCACTCAAAATTCAAAATCAAGGATTTAGGACATCTACATTACTTTCTGGGTATAGAGGTTGCAAGATCAGACAAGGGCTTATTTCTCAATCAACGAAAGTATGCTCTTGACATTATATCAGAAGCAGGACTGACTGCTTGTAAACCTGTTACTACCCCCTTAGAACTCATACACAATCTAGCCCTATCAAAAGCTCCTCCTATCAATGATTCCACTTTATACAGACGACTGGTTGGAAGATTAAACTATCTGACAATCACTAGACCTGAGTTATCCTACACTGTTCACATTCTAAGCTAGTTTCTACATCAACCAACAGAAGAACATTTACAGGCAGCCTATCGAGTTCTGAGGTACCTCAAAAATGCTCCTGCCCAAAGATTATTCTACGCAACTGGAGCATCATTCCAACTCATTGCCTTCTGTGATGCTGACTGGGGTTCGTGTCCTCTTACCCGTCGTTCCATTACTGGCTTTGCCATTCTCCTGGGTACATCTTTGATTTCCTGGAAACAAAAAAGCAAACCGTTATTTCCCGATCATCTGCGAAAGCTGAATACAGGTCAATGGCTCACACCTGCAGTGAAGTTGTTTGGCTCACAAGACTTCTGAATGATTTACAAATCAAATTACCTCTTCCCGTTGATCTCCGTTGTGATAACAAGGCTGCCATCCATATATCCAATAATCCCGTCTTTCACGAACGAACTAAACACGTCGAAATCGATTGCCATTTGATTCGTCAATTTGTGACTTCAGGATTAATTCGCCCGTAATTTGTCCCCATCAATGAACAAGCAGCAGATATGTTTACAAAAAGCCTCGGTCCTTCTCCTCTCCTATACCTATGCTCCAAGCTCGGCGTCCTCAATTCTCTTCACACGCAGAGCTTGACGGGGGCTATTGAAACTCCTAAACCGTCCACCTCACAGATCGACGGCTCCAACGAGCTCGCCCGTCATTCCGTCCAATATCGCAACCCTAATTCGAACACTCTCTCCACACCAAGCAATGACAAACATACAAACCTTAGGGACTGATATGTTATAACTAAATAATTATAGGTGGATTACGTAATTACCTTTATTTGCTCTTCTTCCTTTATTTTATCCATCTCCCTGCCGTTGGCTGCAATGAGAAAAAACCATTTTCCAATTTTGCCTTTTCGTTTCTCCAAGCTCAGCTGCTCAAGCTCAGCCCTTTTGCATTCTTCGTTTGAAGAATTTTTCAGAATTGAATTCCTTCTGAAACCATGCATACACCTGCCGATCACCTGAGCACTCACTGCCGCTCCTGATTGACCTCTTTTTTCGCCTTTATTTTCATTTGATGATTAAATCTTAAATGAAACAACAACATTTTGTATACGTATTTATCCTAAGGCAAAAAGGTCTCTAGAAACTGTTATTACTAAGATTAATATTCTCCTCTATTTACGTTCTTTCAAATAACTTTTTATGCAACTGCCGAGCAGTAAAAGAGTGAGTTGTTGAGGATGATAAGATAAAATGACCCAAGCCAGGTATTTAACGCCATCTTTTAAATAACAGACGTTATGTTCAGAAGAAAGAGAAAAAGAAAACGTATCTTTGGGTATAGAGTGGAAGCTAGCTATTGAGTGAGTGTTGTTGTGCCGAGTTATGAATGTGGAGAGGGTTTGTGAAGCTAGAGCTAGCTTTGCTTGAACAAATCTCAATGTGACACTCATTAATTTAAAAAAAAAATGGTCTCTCTGCTTGGAGCTTGGAAGCCTATATACAACTTTACCAATTTGAGCTTAGTTTTGACTGAAAAAAATTAAACCATTATGTTGTTCACATCAGCCAGATTAGACTATGTAGTTTATGTACATTACTTAATTAGTACGAAAATAGGAGCCGAAACATTTCGAAACATTCTTTTATTTTTATATTTACTACCCTATGAAAAGTTGAACATGTATGCATATGTCATGACATGTAGTGTTGCAAATAGTTTCTAGCATACTTAACATGTATCCTTCGTGACGAATGTTACCTCAAGACAAGATCATCAGCTTAATGAAGCTCGCATGACTCACATGCTGAATTCAGGATATCGAAATATGCGCAAAGATACCAGTCTACAGGGATAACTCATGTTGACTTCTTTTAGATTGCTCAATCTTTGGGATTGCAATCAGATCGCGCCGATATCAAATGGAGGAATGAAGTTACGTTATGGTAAGTGATATATTGCTTCTGGTAATATAATGCTTACGTTAATAGGCTAAATGGAGGAGCGTCCACGCTGGGTATAAAGAGGCTCCTTTCTCAAGTGTTCTGCTTATCTGAAATACCAAAGAAAATATTATACGCATTCGTAAAGTGATCATACCATCCTGGAATCTGTAAGCTCCATATTTCACGACGAGGTGATAGGAAGGAGCGAGGAGTATGCACAACACATTTGAGTAAGATGTTGTAAGACGAAGTGTAAAAAGTTTTTCATTCTACATCGCTTTGTTCGGTGACATGATGTCAGATACGAGAGCAAGAGTTTAGGCTGGATCAAGACTGGTGGTAATCAAGACTAGATCTTTAGTCTGAATCAAGATCAGACACATTCACTGGAGTGAACTTTTCATGCATGTTACAGAAAGAGTCTACTAACTGTTAGACATGTGTAAGATACTCTTTTATACAATAAATTATTTTTCACCGAGCTTGAGGAGAAGCCACCCAAAGTAAGCCTTAAAGGAACCGAATTGGGCAATTAATGTATGTGTCTTTAATTTATAGTATTTAATTTAATCACCTATGTCAAGCTGCGATGACACAGATCAACTACATCTGAATCACAATCTACATCAAGCTTGCAATATCAATTGGTATCAGAGCCAATTCGAACATAGAGTGAGGGAGGTGACAAAAGATGATGATGAAACATACGATGAGAAGATGGCTATGTCGGCGAAGAATTCTAGGAAATTCATGAAGAAGTCAAGTTTGCATCAATCAAATTTAGACACGGATCTAGAGGCTCAACTTTTGAATATAGGAAAATAAAAAGTCTTGAGAATTACAATGAGAGAAATGGGGAGAAACAGAAATGAAGCCAATGTCATGAATGTCAAGGTTGTGGACAAATTTAAAAGAAGAAGAAATTCTTAGTGGGCAGCTTGAGTGACACTGAATCTGCAGCATAGAAGGACGAAAGTGACCATATTAATTGTATAGCTCTTACCGCTATTGTTGACACTGTTGTAATGGCCCAAGAATTTGGCGACGAATTAGGAAGTGACACAGACACAAAAATAACATAGAAATCCATATTAGAAAGGAACAATGAATAGTAAAAAGGTTTGAAATAGAAGACGCAAAACAATCTGAAGCTGAAAGCTGACAAATTGGAACTTCTTGAGAAGATAGAGGAGTTGAACAAAGACTTGTCTGCTTCCACTGAAGAACTCAACACTGTGCACAACGTGATAATGCGTTTGGACAAGTTTGTCAGCATGATAACCAAGGGAACAAACAATCTGGATGGGACACTGAAGACTTAGAATTGTGACAAGACTGGAGTCAAATTTAATAAGAAAGAATCTTCAGGTCAGTATGTGTGTCGAAACAAATCGATGTGACTATCGAATCAGGATGTAGCTCTTAGAATATAAAGATACGGACGAAAGATAAACGAGTATGCTACTATTGTAGTAAGGTTGGTTATATTCAGAGAAAATGCCCTGAGTTCCTGAAGAGATACACAAGATAGAGTAATAGAGAAACAATACACGTTCATGATGCAGAACAAACCGTGAGGAGGAAACAAAGATCCCGCTGGAAGAATCCTAGATTAAGATACTACACTTCAAAACCTTGTGGCGACTATGAGGTACAAGATGGTTACTATCCAAGGCCTACTGATTACAACTGTTATCCTAACCAATATAGAGAGTATTATCTGACACCACGAAAAGGAAAGCCTTGGCCTGAACATCGTTTGGGCTACATTGCTTACAACTCTACTGCTAGTCATGATACAGACTAGTGGTATTTAAACAGTAGTTGCTCTTCTCACATGACTAGGAATGATAAGTTTATGATGCAGGTAAAGCCTCTCAAAGAAAACTATGTCAACTTTAGAGTTGAAAGAAAAGATGGTTGGAAGAGAAACGCTCGCGATTTTTGATCTACCGATGATTCACAAAGTCATGCTAAGGGAAGAATTAAAGGCAAACCTCCTGAGCATCAGTCAATCTGTGACAGAGACCTGGATGTTACATTCAGAAAGGACGTGTGATATGTGTGTGAAAAAGATGGAAATTGCGTCATGACAGGAGTCAGATCATCAAACAATTGTTATATGTGGAACACTGGTTCAACAATAAAGGAGCCTTCTATATGTCTCTTGAGCAAGCAGAATGAAATAAGTTTGTGGCACCAATGGCTAGGACACTTTCATCTACGTGGATTGAAGCAGATTGCCAGCAAAGCCCTTGTTCGTGACATCCATGACATCAAGGGAGATGTGATAGTGGTGGTGAAAATTGTGAAGTAAGAAAGATGACTAAGACTTCACAGAAACGGACTAATTAATGTGATCAATACGAAATGTGTTCTGGAGTCGCATGGATTTGTTGTATAAAAACCGCTTCTGCCACCAATTATCAATATTTTCTCTCAACTTTAATTACATTTGTTGTATAGAAAACGGCTTCTGCTACCAAGGGGTCGTATCCAAAGATGTACACTTATGCATATCTTATTGTCGTCAATAAGTTGACCCAATTTCCAACCATACTAAAAGAAGTGGACGAGTTGTGAAAAAAGGTCACACCAATTTCAAACAAATTAAGTAATAGGAGCTGATGAAGTAATTGTGACCAGACCTGGATCACAACTGGCACTTTGTTCTCGATTTACAAAGTGGACGCTGAATTCAATTATTTTGGGGCATGTATTACGTATGCAGCAAGTCATCCATAAATGGGTACTAGTTTGCATGATGAGGTAACTTATGCAAGATAAGTATTTAGAATTGTTATATTAAAATATTTCTATTATAATTTATTTTTTTCGAACACGAAACTTTCTTATTACCAAATCTAAAATCGACCTCCTAAAGAGTCGGTCCAGAGTCTTCTTTAGTTTTATTAAAGCAACAATGTTAGTTGGTAAGTATTGAAATGAAATGACGCCAAAACTTTGAAAATTCGGTTCGGCTTCTGTAAGGCTTAGTTCAGAGAGAGGTTCGCAGGTGAACCCCTGCGAACCTCGGTGGAGAGCACTTTACTATTTATCAAGGAAAAGTACATCAGCCTCTCAAGACTGCTACTCTACACTCTAGTGAGAATGTCATATGATCTTGATCACCCCAACGACATCTGAATCTCAGGCTGAGGTTCCACCAAACACGTGATCTCTCCATATTCACCAAGACTGCCAAGCAAACCACTTGCGACTCTCCTTGCTCTAGTTACCCAAGACTTACGTACTCTCAACGTGCTGGAGTCATCACCGGCATTGGTAGACCTTTATTTTAAATCATCTCACACAACCCTAAATGCTTGTTGTTCTTTGTTAGAACAACTCTTCATTCTTCAGTTTGCGGAGATCAAATTGACCGGAGTCGTGAAGAAATCTTTCCATGAAGGACCAGAGATCATAATATGCAACATCACCAAGAAGATCGCTAGAAACAACCACCAATGGGGCGGAGATCGCAACCATCTGAAGGAGAACGAGAGTGACTCAAACCCAAAAGTAGCCATGAGAGAAGATCTAGATTTGCTGACAAAAACTGTGAAAGACTTGGCACAATCGGTTGAAAAAATAAGCATCAGCCTAAGAAGAGAGCAACCTTCATTCCACGAAGTAAACGAGGTACAAGATGAAATGTATGACTCGAAAGGGCCAAATCACGGAGACGATGTCAACTATATCACTAGAGGACAAGATCGTCTGTACGTACCACCGCCAATTCAGAGACAAGAAAAACAAGTAAGATTCTACCCGGATGCAAAACCTCAATCCTCATATCAACCCTATGGAAATCCTACACAATCTAGGAAATATCACCTTCTTTAATAGTTTTCGTACCGATTTTGCATCAGACGTAAGTGTTGCTATGGCTTCGACCCATTTGGACACGTAATCGACGACTACTAGAATGTACTTGTTACCGACTGATGACGGAAATGGCCCCATAAAATCAATACCCCACACGTCAAAAATTTCAACTTCCAAAATCTCCTGTTGTGGCATTTGATCTCTTCTTGAAATATTACCCGATCGTTGGCAAGTGTCGCAATTCTTTACAAATTCATGGGCGTCTCTAAACAAGGTTGGCCAACAGAAGTCACACTGCACACTTGTGAGGCAGTCTTAGTTGTGGAACCATGCCCTCTTTTAGGCGATGAATGACATTCGCGCATGATTTTTCTTTGTTCTGGTTCGGCAATACATCTTTTGTAAATTACGTTGACTCCAAGTCGATACAAGTATGACTCATCACAGTAATATCTAGTTATGTCTCTTAAAAACTTCTTCTTTTGTGAATACGTGATTTCCGGTGGAAGAATGTTGCACACCAAGTAGTTAACGAAGTCCGCGTACCATGGTGTTTCCAGTGCTCGTCCCGTCATAAGCTGGGCTACATCGACTCCCAACAAGTCTTCTCATATGAATGAATCCTCAATAGGATCTTTCGTGCCTGCAATGTTTTTTGGCAATTCTAATCTTGACAGGTGATCGACTACAACGTTCTGTACCCCTTTCCTGTCCTTCATTACTACATCAAATTCTTGTAGAATGAGTATCCATCTAATTAACCTAGCTTGGCGTCCTTCTTTTTTACCAAATACTTGATCGCAGTGTGGTCCGTGTAAACTATAGTTTGTGATCCAATGAGGTATTGGCGGAATTTATCGAAAGCGTAAACAACAACCAACATTTCCTTGTAGGTTGTTATGTAGCTGACTTGAGTGGCGTCTAGAGCTTTACTCAAGTACTGAATCACATGCAAATGCTTGTCTATCCTTTGTCCAAGAGCTGCTCCAATCGCGTCATCGCTTGCATCGTACATTAACTCAAATAGAAGATCCAAATTCGGTGCTTGCACGACTGGTGCAGTGGTTAAGGATTTCTTCAACACTTTCAAAGCGTGACGACACTTCTCATCAAAGTCGAACTTGACATCATTTGCAAGCAGGTTAGTGAGTGGCTTTGCAATCTTAGAGAAATCCTTAATAAACCTCCAGTAAAATCCAGCATGTCCTATGAAGCTTCTCACTCCCTTCACGTCCTTTGGTTGTGGTAGTCTCTCGATTACTTTGACTTTTGCCTTATCAACTTCAATTCCTCTCTTGGATACGAGGTGCCCAAGAACTATCCCTTCAGTCACCATGAAGTGTCACTTCTCCTAATTTAGAACTAGATCCATTTCGATGCATCTTGCTAACACATCCTTAAGATTTGATAAACAATCATCAAATGAATGTCCGTGCACCGAGAAGTTGTCCATGAAGACCTTCATCGTCTTCTCCAAGTAGTCCGAGAATATCGACATCATGCATCGTTGGAAGGTACCAGACGCATTACACAAACCAAAAGGCATACGTCTATACAGAAATGTATCATAAGGACAAGTAAAAGTCGTCTTTTCTTGATCTTCTGGGTGTATATGGATTTGGAAAAATCCACTATATCCGTCAAGAAAGCAAAAATACTCGTGTCCGGATAGGCATTCAAGCATTTGGTCAATAAATGGAATCTGTAAGTGATCCTTTTTAGTCGCAATGTTTAACTCTCTATAATCAATACACATGCGATACCCCGTTATGGTTCTAGTTGGGATCAATTCATTCTTATCATTTCAACTACCATCAATCCACCTTTCTTAGGCACAACGTGTATATGACTAACCCAATCCGAATCAGGAATCGAGTATATTATCCCGGCGTCTCTAAGTTTCGTATCTCTTTTAGTACGAACTTTTCCTAACTTGGGATTTAATCTGCGCAAGAATTCTCTAGATGACTTTGCATTTTCATTCAACCTTATCCTATGCATGCATATAGATGGGCTAATTCCCTTTAAATCTTCTATAGAATGTCATATAACATCTTTGTGTAAGTGCAAGACATGCAATAGTCTAGATATTTCATCATGGTTCAGAGAGGCATTGATAATAACCAGTAAAAAATTATTGGGTCTTAGGAACTCATACCTCAGATTTGGTGGAAGAGGTTTCAATTCCAGACCAAATTCCTTACCTTGGTCGCTTTTTTTTATCCCTTCTATGTTGGCCTCTCTTTTTTCCTTAGCTTTCAATAGAGATTTGTATGCTCTTTCTGTATCTTCGATACTTAACATTTGCTTTCCAAAGGGGTTAGTTCAAATGTATCAGATATATCATGCTCATCATACAATTCACATGCTTCAACCAAATTGCAGTCCATGGAA
>JAWWMW010087976.1:0-12083 GCA_035048345.1 Echeveria elegans
ACCTATTACTAACAGTCTGTTTGTGATGTTTAGAATTATATATATTTTTGGATTTATTACAGAAAAAGACTCGTATGTGTAGCACTTTCTTCAGATGACATCCATCCGTTTTAATTTCATACTTAAACACTCTCATCTTTTCAACGTTAACGATTCGAAACCCTCCGTCACAATTAACGACAATTGACCCTCTAATCGTAATTTTAAAAACAATATGGGTCTAATTAAAAAAATAAAAAATACAAATTGACCCCTCATCCTCCCTCCTCCACCACTCCATCATCACCACCTCCCCCACCACCTCCTCCACCACCGTCCCCTCCACCTCCACCTCCTCATCCTCCACCCACCACCTCCTTAAGTGTGAAATTAAAACAGAGAGGTGTCATCTGGAAAAAGTGCTACACATACGGGTCTTTTTCTGTAGTAAACCTTATATTTTTTTTAAACAAATTAATAATAGCAAGGATGCACATAAAATCAGATTGAATCATCAATACTAGAGAAATCCCTCTTTACCCTATCTTTTTTTATTCATTTTTATTGCTTAGGCACTAATCAAATTTTAAGTGTGGGGTGAGAGTGGTATGCATGAATTTTCATTAGATATCTATCTTATTTGCATACTAGGATTATTCAACATGAAGAAAATTGCATTCATCCTACATGATCGATTGAAACCACATTGAAATGTTTACTGAGCATACTTAAGTTTAGTCAAACACATATATTAAAATTTGTACGCTATGAAATTCATGTGTTGAAAGTTTTGATTTGAACACATTTCTTAGTAGAAATTTTATTTCAAGTGAATTGATACTTTGACTAGCTTAGATCGGTTCATTTTAAAAAATTTATTCCATCTTTGAAAAAATGAAGTTTTGCATAAAATTATGCAAAGAAATTTTTGAAAAAAAATAATCATATTTCAGATCTCATAAAATTTGAATTTTCAGTGTACACTAAACCAGCCTAATACATTTATAAATTTTATCATTTTGTAACCCATTATTAAAACAATCATGCCATTACTCTCAAATATTTCGGAACAACCCTGCATCCCTCAGAAGTGGGAAATTGAAATTTGAAACGGAGCTTTCTCTCTCTGTCTCTCGCAGCTTCTGAAGCACACGCTCTTCGTTTCTGTGGAATGGAGAAGCAGCAGCGCATACACGTCACAGTGAGAGCGAGGCCATTGTCTGCCGAGGATGCTAAGACCAGTCCATGGAGGATCTCCGGCAACTCTATTTATTCCTTCACAAACAACAACTCCAACAAATTTGAATTCGGTACTCTTTCTTTTCTCTTATCTATTTGTTGATAGCCTCTGCTTTCTGCCTTTCTCGTTCGTGAATCAAAACTGAACTCGCGCAGATCAGATTTTCGGAGAGGATTCTAAGACGGTTGAGGTATATCGGGCCTGCACTAAAGAGATAGTGGCTGCGGCTGTTTGTGGATTTAATGGTGATTTTGATTAATTTTTTATTCATTTTCATAGTTGTGATTTAGTTTCATTCCCCCATGCAATTTTGATTTCTATGATGGAATTATTCACTAATGTACCCAAAAACCCTAATTTCTTACCCTCAACTCCACTGAAGTAGGTTTACTTACTGTTTCAGATAAGGCATTAATTTTTGTCGTGCTAGCTTCAATTTTCTTAACGAGGGCTACGGAAAACAACTTTCTAATTTTTTTTCTTATAGGAGCATATAAGAGTGCAATATGTTGGTTTGACAAGTATTTTATGATTCACAATTTGACTAGTGCTTACATTTAGTCAATTTATCTTGTGTTTTTAAGGTACCGTCTTTGCTTATGGACAAACTAATAGTGGGAAAACGCATACTATGCGAGGTTCAATTGCTGAACCTGGAGTTATCCCTCTGGCTGTCCGTGATTTATTTGACAAGATAAATGAGGTGATCGACTATATACAAGCCTGATACTCATGACTGTGCTTTGTAGAAATGTTGTTCTCTGTAGAACATTGTAAATTACACTATAAATATGTACAGTCCATGTTCCACAACAGACAACGTATTTTTACCTCTTAGGCTCTATGGCGACTTTTCTTTTAAGCTGCATTATTTTCAAATATTACCCATAATTATCAGTTCATATACCAAACTTGTAAAACGATTCTTGACTATTTCATGTAAGGGTTTCATTTGTGCTTTAACATCTTGCAATCATTACCTCATGACTGACTAGCAAAGTTTAAATGAATTAGGATCCCGATCGAGAATTTTTATTGAGAATGTCGTATTTGGAGATATACAATGAGGAAATTAATGATTTATTGGCACCCGAGCATAGGAAACTACAAATTCATGAAAGTCTAGAGGTATGTGTTTTTTATTTTCTGAGCAGTAGCCAGTAGTTTAATTGCTTATAATTGCCGCAAAACACATGCTGCACTAAAGCCAGGAAACATTCAACTGTAGAGGGGAATATATGTTGCTGGTTTACGAGAGGAAATTGTTGCTACACCCGAGCAAGTTCTTGAATTAATGGAGTTTGGAGAAGGTACTAGTCTTTTGAGTGAAGTTGTGTTCTATCATTCTCATCAAGCTGCCTAAATGTGTGATACATAATCTTTCTCGGTATGGATGGTCTCCCCTTTTCATGTCAACATTACAAGTCATGTTCAATTATGTTATTGTGCCATAACGGGTCTCCTTTTTACTAGTTTTTGAATTGAATATTGAGGGTATGCATTTTACTATAATTGATGTGTTTTTTGTATTTTTGGAAATGACATTTGCGTGACTTATTTAAAAATCGACGGATCTGATTAGAATCTGGCTGTATACCTACAGTTGTTAAGAATACATGGATCTGAAGTAAATGTATGTATGAAGGAGATTTAAACAGTTTAAACTATACAAGTGCTTGAATAAGTAAACATAGAAGATTTGAACCCTTATATTCATGGTACTCGACATCTTTGTCAACGTCCTAGGTCCTACAATAACATTAATGCAACTTTCCTGGGGTGAATCTTATCTTATGTTTGTCACACATACCAGTTCATTTTGTATGCTGGGAAAAAGGCAGGCTGTGGGCATTCATTAGTCACCTGCTATCGTAGAGTTCAGCATGGTGCCAAATTTGTAAATTGTAATGATTGGAATACAACTATTGGAATTTTACATGATATTTGATACGTTTATTTTCTACTAAACTTATTATGCAGCTCATCGACATATTGGGGAGACTAACATGAACCTTCACAGTAGTAGGTCTCACACAATCTTCCGTATGGTAAGATAACTTGACCCTTGTGTTAAAGGTTTTAGCTGCCATGGCTAGGGTCTTATATGTCTACAACCTTATTGCCACAGATTATTGAAAGTAGGGATAGAATTGAAGCAGAAGATCAAGAAGATAATTGTGATGCAGTTCGTGTGTCTGTTTTGGTATGTGTTTTATGACCAAATACTACTTTTTTTGTACTTTGGTGAAGTGTGCCATCATTTTTGAGGCATTTTTTTCAAAATCAGCGCTGCTACTACTCATACAAAACTAATCAATATTTTGTTTACAGAACTTAGTTGACTTAGCTGGATCTGAGCGTGCTGCCAAAACAGGAGCTGAAGGCGTGAGGTTGAAAGAGGGCTCTCATATCAATAAAAGCTTGATGACTCTTGGTACCGTCATTAAGAAGTTAAGTGAAGGAGCTGAAAGTCTAGGGTATGATTGCAAACACTTTAGGGTGCAGGGTATGATACTATTATTTAACCCGAACCGTGTGTTTGGCACTGATTGAATAAAACAAGGGTATATTTGCATACTCTTAAGGGCGCAGGGTAAATTACTAATGTTTAGCCGCAAACACTATTTCGGTCACTGTTGAATCCTAAAGTAGCTACGTTTTCCCTTGGTCTCTCTTGGTTTCGTTATACTGATTAAATAATATGGAATCAGAATGACGTCTCTTTACCGTTATCCAATGTGCATGAAGATGAGATTAGGCATACGATGTGGAGAAAGTAACCAAAGCATTAATGCTCATATCCTAGCTTAACAACTCGTGGTATTTTTTGCAGGGGCCATGTACCATATAGAGATAGCAAGTTGACCCGCATTTTACAACCTGCATTAGGTGGTAATGCAAATACCGGTATAATATGTAACATTACTATAGCACAGGTAATTAATGTTTTATGAATAATACAACCTTCACGCCCTGCAATTCATATCAGTAACATATTGTTTATTTTATATCGTTTCATGCATCTCTTAGAGTAATGTCTATTCTATTTAGAGAAGTGTCAACTGTTATTTTGAAGGAGTGTATTGTTACTCCATATTATGTAGGCGGAGCCACCTTTAGAGGAAGGGGTCAATTGAACCCATATAATTTTTTGAAATGCCAATAAACTTATGTGAAAAATGACATAATGACTCCTATATATTTTAGAGGTAGACCCAAATAGTTTTTATACTTGACTCTCTGTACTTATTTACATACTAGAGGTGAGCCCGTCGTTCCGACGGGACCGCAGCATGAACATACGATTTTATTTATATCTCCGTTCGATTCTCCATATTGTTCGATTTTAAGTTATTTTATTTTGATGTCTCCATTCGATTCCCCTCAAAATTCCCGATGTATTCCACACAATTTTAAAATTTTAATTTGCCAATGTGAATTTTTAAAATTTTAAAATTTTAAAATTTAAATTTTAAAATTTAAATTTAAAATTTTTTTGTCTTATTCTCTAACTATTTCAGCAACGAAATTAGAGTTTTTAGCGATGAAAATTTCTGTCGCTATACGTGTGTTGAGGATGCTATTCTATTATTAGGGTAGATTAACTTTATGACTTTCTTATTATATAACTGCATGCACACCAAATATAGACTTACTTAACCAAACAAGCTAACTTTAACATTTAACAATTACATTTTATTTCATATCTCTTACATTACTTCATAGGAGTACACAATTTTTTCACTGCATTCTTGGATTGAAGATGTGATAAAACAGGTTATAAAACAAAATTTTATGGGGAACAGTTGCAACTTTACTATAGTCTGTTGACCCCGGTTGATAAATTTCGGGCTCGCATTCCCCTATTTTTTTATAGATGTATATATATATATATGGTGAAACCTATTTCACACCTCTGGGTGATGTCAGGTTCATGCTGATGAAACGAAAAGTAGTCTCCAATTCGCTAGCAGAGCACTGCGTGTGACCAATTGCGCTCATGTCAATGAGGTATGGCTTATATTTGTAAATGAAATGTTGAGAAATTTTCCTTTTCAAGGCGTTTTTTTTACCTAACAAAAGTATTTGCCGCTTTGATAGTTTATTGGACAGTTACTGATTCTTTTTTTCTTTTTTCCCCACTAAAGATACTTACTGATGCTGCCTTACTTAAGCGCCAAAAGAATGAAATCGAAGAGCTACGTGCAAAATTACAGGTTTCGTCATGTATTGTATTATCTTAAATGCTTTCTCCATCTATTTTAAAAGTTTATTGACTTCCATTGGTGCATTAATAGGGTTCTCACTCTGAACATTTTGAGGCCGAGATACTCAACTTACGTAATAAGTTGCTGCAGGTTATGCTCGATATTGCTGATCAATGTATTTTCATATATTTCTGTAAACAACCTGTTTGAAATAATGAACTTTTTTATTTCGTGTAGATGGAGTTGGAAAGAGAACGCATTGCATTGGAGCTGGAAGAAGAAAAAAGAGCCCAAGCTGAACGTGAGAAGAGATTGCAAGAGCAGGCTAGAAAAATTGAAAACTTGAGTACAATGGTTTTATATTCAAGCAGGGGTGAAAACTGTGAACAATATAAGAAGGTGAATATTGCTGTATTCATGGCTGTTCAATGTTTTATTAACCTTGTAACAAATCTCCTTATTTTGTTTTTGTTTGGTTTTTGCATAGGGTAAAAGGCGAGATACCTGGTGTCCTGGGGTTATGGAGCAAGAAAAACATGCCCAGGTACAACCTTGCCTCTGCTGGTACATTGTAGATAATTGGTAAATACGTCGTTGTGGTTAACACGTCTAAATGGGATATCATGTGTTTGTTTGAGTTAAACAAACGATAACTTTTCCTATCTTCTCCAGACCTTTCGCACAGTTTAAGATTTGGAATACTTTATATAAGCAACATGGTTGAATCGCTTGTTGCCAAATATTCCATTGTTATATATCTGATTTCTGTGTCTGATCACCTGTGGGTTATTCATAAACATGCTTTGTCTGCAATTGTTTTCTTTTGATTTCCAACCCCTTCTGTGAGTTTCACATTATGGTTAAGCTCAGTACAATGACTGGCATGTCATGTAGAAATGTGTATGCTGGTAACATGTAAATTATGTGGCCTGTCTGCAGGATACACCTGGAGGAACATCAAGGCCTGAACGTATCATTGGCCCGCTGCTTCCTTTTTCGGAACTTGATGAAGTTGAAAAACCTGATAAAGATCATGTACCACGCACTGTGCGCATCCCTAATGAGATTGATTTGGAGGCAATAAAGCTTCACAAGCCACCCATTTTGATGCATGTAACCAACCGCAGAAAAGGACCACCAAAATACCGGCCCTCAAATATGGTTGTCTTTTGGTTTTTGCTTTCTTCTAGTGCTGCTCGATTGAAGACTGTTACTTACAGCACAATGCCCATTTGCAGGAAAAGGCTAGCTCATCAGAGGTCCCCAAAGGTGATAAAGGTCTAGCTACAGGTTACGATCGGTTAAATAAGGATTACGATGAGTTGCTAGTCAAATTTGAAGCACAGGTAATTATGCGTGTACATAATGCATCCTTGTTTATCATAACCCTTTTTGTCTATTCTTCTTCTGACTGTTCTATCAGGTGATCGAGAGAGATATAAAAATAGAATGCTTAACAAGAATGTTGACTGACACCATGTTACAAGAGGATAGTGGCCATGCAACTGAATCGGTTGGTGATATACTTCAAAGTGTAGTTCATAGTGACACAAACTCAACCTTGCCTGAGTCGGAGGCTGCTGTAGAGAAGCACCTACAAGAGCAGGTTCGCCTCTTTTTTTATATCATTCAAATATTACCTATGTACGAAAAAGTAAACACAAATGCGGAATTTGTTTCGTATGTTATATTCTTCATTAAAATTATGCAAGTTGTAGATTGGATAAAAATTATCAGTCTTGGCTGACTGTTTTTGTTAACAGATTGAGTACTGCTTGTTTTGGAACCCCTTTTTTTGTAGATTAGGATAATTGAGGCGGAATCTTCTGATCAGGAAGTTCTGGATAGTATTGTTGATTTGGCAACCCTGCAAACAATATATGCCAGCAAAAAGGATGATGAGGTACACTTGCATTGCCAAATGTTTTTTAGTTGTACGAGCATTCTGGTGAGTGGTACCACATTTTCAGACAATATAACTTGAGCTCTAGTTTGATATATTGTGCATACTCTTGTGATTAGGATAAACATAATCACTGGGTTAAGCTCGATACAGACATAAACAAAACTATTCGTGAATTTGAAGAATTAAGGACTCTTTTGGACAACATGTTCTCCATCTCAGATGAGTTTTCTCAGAGTTCTTTGGCTATAACAAAGATGGTCCATGTGAGTAGCCTAAATGAACCTTCAAATGACAGCCTCATGCTAACAGTCTCAGTATACTCTATTAGTAAACTAATGTGGATCATTTTACATGTAGGATCTGAAGTCCGTGGTGTGTGAAATGAACATGGAACTTAAAGCCAACTACGAAAATACTGAGAAGTTGCATGCTCTTCTAAAGGACAAAATATCGAATTTGGAGATTGAAAATGTGTGTCAAGTTTCACTCAGCTTACAGTATAGAATATAGATTCACATTTGGTCTACCATAAAAGTCACTGCAATCTTAGTGAGTTAAAATTGTGTTCAGAATAAATTACAAAACCAGTATGAGGGAAGTCAGAAAGATCTAGCTGAACTCAAACTACATGCCGCAGATTCTGAAGCTTCGGTGAAAGTAAGTGTCCGACAGAGTTTCGGATAACGTTATAATTATGTTTTCTGGCTAACAAAACTGTTTCCAGCGATTAATTGAACAACTGAGCTCCCGAGAAGAAGCTTTCCAGTCAGAAGTCCAAATGCTTGAACAACAGATCAGTTGTCTATCTTTATGTGCTTTGGCCAAAGAGAAGGATAGTTTAAGGAAAGATCTTGAAAAAACAAATTCCAAACTAAAGGAAACAGAGTCAAAGCTTAAGAATGCCATCCAGGAAAAAACAAGGCTTGAGGTACTGCAAACTATAATGCTACCAATCACTTTGAAATTATGATCTTGGTCCGAGTCTTCATTTATCTTAGTTTCATTTACTTAGGGTGAGAAAGCTTGTGTTGAGAGAGAAATCAAGAGGCTTCAGGGTCAAACGTCTCTTCTTGAACGCGACATCAATAAGCGGGACTCTGTTGCAAGTCGAAGAAAGGACTCAGTGTCTGACTGGAATCCAAATGACACAAAAAGAGTACGAGTTTTCTCTGAATCTATTTGCAAATTAGAATGGCTCTTGAACGCTATGAAATTAGAGGGTTCGTTCAGTTTTTTTATTTATGAATTCATATTTTTGAACTTGGGTTGATTACAAAGAGGCTCCTTTTCAAAAGAAAAAAAGCTCCCGCTCTGTAAAAGTTCACAAAAAAACAACCCATTCAAAGCTTTTGATTAACCACCCTACATTTAATATCGTAAAAGTATATTTATTATTGAGCTTTGTGGTGTTATTTTATTTTTGTTTTTAAAGTGAGTTAGAGGAGAGCTTTCACTTATATTATGTAATCTTTTAGCAATTAGAAGGACAATAAAATTAATAAAAACATTTCGAACATGCTTTGATGGATTTTTAAAGAGCATACATGAGGGTAGATAATTGGAAACTATAGGATTTGAACGTGTGATTTTGTGAAAGACTGAAAGTTGATCTTTATATGGATGGTTCCCATAATTAACCCTCATTTTTTTCCCGACTAGTATTCTGCCATGGAATTGGAAATGGGAACGAAACCGTTTATTATTTTGCGTTCTAATGTTCAGGTTGAGTATCAAAAGTTAGAATTTTTAGCTTTTGAAATGGAAGCCACAATAGCTTCCTTGGAGGAGCAACTAGCGATCGTAGTTCAGGAAAAGGAAGATCTTCAAATCAAAAATGAGAATCTGGCTCTCGATCTGGCAAACATGTCTGAGAAACTGGAGAGCTGTAATTATGAAATTACAACTTTGGAGGAAGAAGTTTCATGCTTGGTATGCATATGTTTTCTTGACCACTTTTAAATGGTTTGTGTACATATGGTTCGGTTTACAGGCTAGAAGTTATTTTGGGTTAATCATTCCATTCAAATTGCTTCTTTATGCTTTATTAAAAACTCTGTGGCTTCCTTACATGAAGAAATCTAAGCTCGAAGAATATGGGTCATCCCATCAGATCCTGCAAGGCCAAATAGATTTGCTTGAACAAGAGAAAGAAGAATTTGCAATGGTATCATGCCTAAACTGAGTTTTCTGATAAAATGCTTTGCTGATAAGAAAAATAAATATTTATTTTAAATCTTGTAGCAACTAGCAAATGCTCTATTGGAATCTGAGGAAGAGAAAGCAATATGGTCATCGAAAGAAAAAGCTTCTATAGAAGCATTTGAAGAGAAAACTAGGTCATACAATGCAACAATGAGATCATTGTCAAATGACATGTCGGAGGTAATTGGCAGGCACCCAATATCTTGCTCTGTAATTTTCCGTATAACAATATTTCCTGAGAGGAGTTATGTGAAATCTTATGTATCTAGCTCTCCATGCGGACAAAGTCATTACTTTTTACATATATTTTGAAGTTTGAGCATGCTAGCAATTTAACTCGTGCTTTTATGGAACTTGAAAAAACAGATAGAAGATAGATTGAAGTTTTCAGAACAGGAGTGTCATACCCTGAGACAGCAGCTGGCGTCTTTAGAGGATAGCATATTGGGTAATACTCTTTGCAGGTTTGTCAATTAACTTCGACAAAGAATAATGCTATAGAAAGCCTCAATTACGAATGTTTAATTTTTGGAATTGAAATGAATTTCTCTGAGTGCTATGTTATAATACTCATTCAGGGCGGAGGACTCTTCGGACACCAATCTCATGAAGGACGGCCCCAGTACAGCTGATACTGTGAGTGAACAACCGGTTACATATGTTAAAGTGACTTAATGTCGTCAGTAAAAGTGTCTGGTCTGAATATCAGGCTTTCTTCAATATGTTCTATCTCTTTATAGTGCCTAAAGTTTGAAGCATTTTCTTGGCAGAATCATCCCACTCTTGAAAGATTGATTGAGCTTCAAAAGGAGCTCAGTAACCTGCGGAAAGAAAAAGAAGAATTACTGGTGCAAGTTAGAGAGTTGGAAACAGCATCTAATGCAGCAGCTGTTGATTTACAGGTTTTCCTTTGTGTGATTATACAAGCTTTTGAAGTTCCGTTTTTATTTGTAACGGGAACAAATAATGCTGATTCGGTATGTAAATTGGTCTATGCTTCTTTTTGTGGACAGAATTATCGAGACCAGCTTACCACAATTTCTAACAAGAATGAATTGTTGAAAATGGAAATAGCTAACCAAAAGAGTAGTTACACGACAAACATGGAGGTCCTTAAGGAGGCCCACTGGAACAAGGTATGTTGCATGACTTTCTTTTTTTGTGTTTCTCTTCTCTTTCGCTCAAGTTCTGCAACAATGTTTGCACGCAGTTGGTTGAGGCAGAGCATTTTGCTGACAAACTGACAGCGACGATTTCCAGCTTGGAGTCAAACTTGCAAAAGGTGTGGCTTTGTGTACTTTTGAGTTCCCAAAGAATAGCCGTGCTGACTTTATTAATCACTTGACTCAGATCGTCTTAATTAATTATTCATTTGTGCTGCTGAGTGTTTGCAAGCGAACCTGCATAATCTACTCTATGTTTATGTGGCAGGATCGCGTTACCCATATGAACGAGAAGGCAATGTTACGGCTGCGACTCCATAGGACACAAGGGAAACTAGATGCTATGTGCAAAAGGTTTGAAGATGCAATAGATGAGTCGCTGCTGATGGACAAAAAGTATGAAGAAGCTGCCACGGAGTTAAAGAAAAGACTCGCGCAATCTGCCATTAAGAACATGAATCTTGAAAAACAATTGGTGGCTCTTCAAGGGGTAACTACAGATGCAGACCACAAATTAATGGGATAAGCAACAAAGTTGGCTCACAATTTCGGCTCTCTTAAGTAAGGGGCAGATTTGCAATAAAAAAAAAGTACCCCATCATAAAGGAGTTTTGAATTTGATTTTGAATTTGTTTTGAACTCAAAACGAATTCACTTTTTGTTAAAACTAAAACTAAAAAAAAACTCAAATCTCTCTAAAGTTGGGTTTGAAAAAAAAAAATCAAAACCACAACTACACAAACAACATCTATTATTCACTCAATTAAACACCCCTTCATCAACCAAATCACAACAACATAATCAAACAATCACTACTACCACCGCCACTATCACACCACCACCAACGCCTTTGCCGCTACTACCACCACACCACTACCGCAGCCGCCACTACCACCACAGCACCACTACCGCCGCCCCCACCACAACTACCACCGCCACTATCGCCGTCACTACCACTGCCACTATCGCTGTCACTACCACTGCCACCACCACTACCGCCACCACACCCCCACCACCAGCACGCCACCACCACCACACCGCCGCTGTCACCACCACTACTACCACCACCGCCGGTCAAAAATTATGATGGCGGCTGATCGGAAGTGTGTGGTAGGTCGGAAGTTGTGGTGGCCAGACGAAAGTTGTGGTGGTCGGTCAGAAGTTATGGTGGTGTCCGGTCGGAAGTTGTGGTGGCCGGTAAGGATGGCAATTGGACCTGCCACCCCGCCGACCCGCCCCGCAAGCCAAACGGGGCGGGGCGGGGCAAAAAAAAATTGACCCGCCCCGACCCGCTACAGGTCCGCCCCACCCCGTGATTAATACTAATTAATCCTAATTAGTCCTAATTAATCCCTAATTAATTGCGGGTCGGGGCGGGGCAAATT
>JAWWMW010087987.1:0-12083 GCA_035048345.1 Echeveria elegans
TACTTTTTGGTGATTCATTTGGAAATACACCACTTTCAAATGAAACATTTTATGATAATTTTTTTTGAAATAAATCATTTTTGGTTTATTTTCAAATAAAATACTTTTTTGTGAGTCATTTTGAAATAAATCACTTTTTAATTTACTTCAAACAATAATTGACCCCTATTGCATCTGCATCTATGAAATGCAGTCTTTTAGTCTGAAATAAAAGGTCGTCACTGCCTATGTCACAAGTTTAAGGCCCAAAGTCCCAAAAATCTTCTCTCGTATTCTAAAGTATAAAGCCGTCTAGGTCATTGATAAGTAAAGTTTGTTGAGAACTCGATGGGAACGATAAGTTACATTTCACAGGTAAACAAAGAAGTTTTTTATAAGCTGCAGTTGCCTTGAGAGAAAGGAAAAAAACTTGAGAACATTTCACAGGTGGTTGGAATGGAACTGGATTTCTGAGTAAAGAATGTTGAGAAGTTCCGGTGATTCAAATCCATCCGCCGCCTGAAATATTCTTGAAAATCAACTCAAACAGCTCAGAAAAATGATGGCATTTAGGATTTGCAGCAGAAGATGGATGACCTGTGAGGTAACTCTTAGGCAATTTTTCTGGACTTATAAAAAATTATCAATAAGAAAAAATATCCGTAGGGCGGCCAGAAATGTATGATTCAGTCGTAAGTATTATCATAGAGTTGTAAGTCTTAGAAGTATGAAATCTGAATACTGGCTGGGGGGAATACATTGCGTTACTATGAGGTAAAATACGACATTTCGAGTTTGTCTGAAATTTAATTTCTGCTCAAAATTAAAGGATTTCAGAGTGTAGGTAGTATCAGGCATAGTTGGGGCCGTTGGTTGGAGGATTTGCAGATGATGCAACACGACGGCCACGTTCAGACACACAATTATCAGCAAATTTAACACTGCCTGCATGCAGACCCTGACTTTGTCCTTCCTTAGTCCATTCATTTGTGTTATAATCCACTTCAATACTTTTAACCATATCTCTGGAAGGCGGACAGAACATCCCCCTCCTCCCATTGTAGGAAATATACTAGCGTCACGGGAAGGCAGATCATAATACCCATAAGGGAAAGTCCGGTGGAGGTTGAGTATTTTATGATAGAGAAGAAAATGAGCTGAGCTAGGCCAGAACCAAAGTTACCACCTGCACCAGTCATTCCTGAGATTATACCAAGTGAGCGTCCATAAATGAAGGGAATGACTCCAAATGTGACGCCACAGGCTGCCTGTGTGCCAATGGAGAAGAGAATAAGGCTAGAATGGCGATAGGGAGCTTGTCAGCTAATCCAAGCTAAATGTAGAAAACTCCTCCTAGTGTTTGTAGGATCCAAAGTACCCAAAGTCTTCCTCTCATTCCAAAATATAGTGTTGCCTTATCCGATGCCCATCCTCCGAATGGCCTGGCTAGTAAATTTGCCATGCCAAAACACGCTGCGATTGTTCCCGCTGTGTGGAGCTTCAAATCAAATCTATGCAACTCCAAAAAAAAACCAGACATAAATTATTACATAAACAAAATGTGTCAATGGAATATTTTTGCTTGATTTTATTTTTTTCCTTTGAAGTAACGAGGCCTCACCTGTCGAAGAAGTACTCTGCAACGACATTATCAGTAGAGAGCGCGACGCTCATGGAGTATCCGTAGAGAAGAACAAAAATCCATGTTCTGTAATTCTTGACGGCATACCACAAAACCTGCATCGAAATGTAATAAATGTTATCAGAACTACACTTTTTTTGTGATAATATCTTTTCTAACACGATGGAATAAAAGAGTCAAAATCAGTACCTTGTCCAACTTGTCCTTGGCAACAGTGCTCTGCTTCTGCAGGGCGCCAAGGTTCCCATCAGGCAAGTCCTGGCCCAGGGTAAGTAAATAATGGCCCCAGTGTTCTTGACAGAAGCTTAGCGTAGTGTCTGGCACATGATTCAGGTCTATTGTCACGGATTCATTTTGCTTTTTATCCTAAATGAAACTTCATATTATGTGTGTTAAAGTGTTACATACTCAAGTTCAGTTCAGTTTCAGTTTCAGTTAATAACTTAATCAAAATTTCCTTGTAGAAGAATTTGGTTCATGGATGGGGATTGGATTTTTCTCTAAGGAGATGCGTCCATGTGAGATCCTATATCACGTCCCAAGTTCCTTTTTACTAAGTTACATACATAATAATCTGAAACTATTCACTATCATTTCCGCAGCTTTCACATGAGAAGATCGGTGTGGTTGATGCCCAATAGGTTGTCCATCAGGTTATTCCTTCTCAACAAATTTTGCTCTTTTCAGGTGAGGGACCTTTGCAAATCGGAATGGGTGGAATTTCAAACTCGCCTGAATAAAGCTGATAAGCAATACTATTCACAGAGAGCCAGGGTTTGATGATCACCATCCTTTTTACTCAAATGGAAATTTTCTTTTGAGCAAGGCCGACTGTTTTTTTTTTCTTAACTCAAATGGAATTTTCAGTAATTCATTAGTTCTTGAAATGCACTATTTATCTGTTATTAAAGATTATGGTTCAATACAATTTTGACCGATTTTGATGAAAATTTACATAAAACAATATTTCCTTGGGAGACGCACCCAAGGCGAGATTCCTATGACCAAGAGTGTAATCGCTAAGCTATCAATTCTGCTTTTTGCAGATATAGTCAATTACTTGATTAGGGGAACTTATTGAATGTACGAAACCGTGGGCTGAAAATTAAATTTAAAAAGATCCTGATATGAAGACATAATGTAGAATGTGAATACGCAGACAAATGCCACTAAAAGTACCAGCAAAATATGATCCGATTCATGGGCAGGAGTTTACTTAGATTCCAAGAATTTAAATGCTGGCTGAGGCTGACAGGGTCTCATTTGATGTGGAGTTGCTCCAGGGCTGAAGTTGGTGAGGATTCTGAGGGAGGCGCTGAAATGGGGCCTTGGAAAAACTCGTCTGGTAGTAAACTGATAATCATGTCAAGATCATTCGGCTGCATTGTTGATGAATTTGCTTTTATAGAAGTGTGAGGATCTTCTTCTGCCTTTGGATGCGGATTTTCAGATGGAGTCTTCAGGTCTGACGTTGCTGGATCTTTTTCTGTTTTGGGCGGATGTTCAATCTTTATTGCCTGCGGAGTTTCCTTATTTTTAATCGGTACAGCTTCTACTTTTGGAACTGGTTCTTGGTTTGGATTTGGGGAAGGTTCTTCTTTATTAGCTGTTTGAGGAAATTCTATTCTCACGGACGGCGGAGGAAATGAAGACATGGCAGGACGAAAAGCAACTGGAGGAGGAATCCGGAGATGTGCCGCACGGACAACATGACTAGCCATACCGGGAGATGCCACAGGTTGCGCGGAGAAAACAGGAACAGCACTTCTCATCGTCACAGATGGGGCCATGGTCTGATAAGGCATCCTCATCTGCGAGAAAGGTACATACGGAGCTGCACTCATTACAGGGAATCGCCAACTCTCTGGGGATTGAGCCCGGGTCATTGTTGGAATGAGAGGCTGCGAGGGACGACAGAAAAACGAATCAGGTTGAGATGATTGTAATTGTACTCCAGCATTTGTTGAGGTCACAGACTTAGCAGTTGACTTGGCTATTCGACGTGCCCGTCGTCTCTCAGCATGTGGAGACATTGTGCAAGGTGCAGTCAGGTTCAGGGATTGAGATGACGGCTGATTGTCGGGAGATTGTGGTATGTACCGTGAGGTCTCTGCCCTGGGGCATATCAAGGGTAGGATTTTTGAAGAAGTGACAGGAGGTCTAGGAAGAGATGATGGTTGTGTAGGCTTCACCAACAGATGCTCCGGAAATAGATTGGGTGCTCTATAGGTATTGGCAGCGGCAATCCTTTCTTTCCGACGGTACGTAATTAAAGCCTTTGCAACTGTGACATGTTCCAGCTCATCAGGGTTCTCCGGCACTGTTGACGCGTTTGCAACTTCTTTAGCCACTGAAACAAAACAAAGAAATAGACAAGTCAGTTACGTAATTACACTGACGAAATTGTGATATAAGGAACACCAAGTTTGGTGCTTACATTGTTTCAAAGACGCCCAAGCGGCCATCGCTGCATTTTTTTCTGCCTGCTTCTTGTTCTTAGCTGGCTCTCCGGTAAAAGTTACTCCAGCTAACTCTACAGTACCCGTAAAAACTGGCAAATGCCCCAGTCCTGACCTAAAGCTATGATAAACCGGAAGAGGAGCTCCCACTCTCTGCGACACCTCTTGTAAAAGATTCTTGTACACACCAGTCTCATCCTGATCAAATCAAATCATCACCATTTCAGCCACTAGAAATCCCTTTGATCGTTACAGAACATAAGAGTGTAAATCCATCAAAAAGTGACCAAATCTCTTATTTGCATCGCTACTGACCCAAAGTTGTAACTTAAATTTATGAAATAGAGATGCCAAGTTCCCATACACTTTTTTCAGCTCGTAGTCAAACCAAACAACTACACATACCTTATACTCATCCCATTTGCAAAAAATTCCCATAAATCAAACAACATAGCAATCCAAAATGCATCACAATTGATTAAATTTAGCAACTCTCTAACATCAAACACTCAAAAGTCACGCAATTCAAGCGGCAACACACCCGATATTCCCCAAACATAAATCCATCAAACGACAAAGCAACCACATAGAATCAAATCTAGTCTGAAGTTACTCTGAAGTGCCAAACACTCAATCTCCGCACCACTGACATAGCAGTGCATCCAATGTGCTTCAAACTCAATTCAATTCCCACTACCAATTCAGATCGCTTAAAGCCCAAATCTCAAATCTAAGTCTAAAAACAATCCCAAACACTCAAAAGACGCGCAATTATGGCCACAACAAAAACCAAGTTAAGTTAAAGTACCAAAATCCTAGCAGCAAGAGAATGGGTAGGTCCACGACTAGATAATGAACTGAGCGCAACTTCCGCTGCAGAATGCTCAGCTTGACGCAAAGTAGTACAATAATTAGGGCTTTCAAAAACCTCGCCATTAAAATTGACTGTCGCTTTAAACCTCGGCGCGTGGTCAGGTCCTTCTCTAATGCAAGTATAAGATGGGAGATTGAAGCAGCTTCTCTGAGCCAGCTCCTGAAGCTGATTTTTGTACATCTTCGAAGTTGTCGGACTCGTCAACGATTAAGAGTAGAAAAGGTGGGAGCTTTAGGTGCGGAAAGCGCGTTTGGGCAGCGGATCGGATGTTGGAGGGGTCATTGGAGAGTGGGTGTGAAGGTTAATGTTGAGTGGATTGAGATGGGGTTGGGAAAGATTGAAGCTTTTCTAGGGTTTAAAGGAGATGGTGTGGTGAGTGGAGACGGGAGAGAGAGAGAGAGTGGAGGAAGACGGAAGCTTTTAATGATGAGTGGGTTTTGAGATGTTGATGAACGTTGAGTTGTATTGAATTGATGATGTTAATTTATACTTTTATTTTCATTTATTTTTTTACAAGTGCAGACATCAATCGTTAGGACGGAAATACGGTGGAAATAGGCATTTATTGCTTCGTTTCTAAAATTTTCTCGGAAACAGACGTTTGTTACATATCTTTCAAAATATCCTTCAAATTTGGTGTTTTTCATTTCGATATCTTCATTCGATTTTTCTCAAACTTTTTAATATTTTTCGCTTCACTTTCGCCATCTGCGATGCTTTGTTATTCATTTTTTTACTAATTTTCTCTGATGCTCTGTTTTTTAAAACTCCAGAAACCTCTTCCTTCGTCCTTCATTCGGGTATGGAGAAATGGGTTTTAATGATAAATAGTGTCTTTGGTATATGATAAATGGTGGTTTTGGTATAGGACGGTGATGTTTTCAGTGACAAATGTTGTCGTTGGTATAGGATAATAAATGTCTTTGTTATAGGATGATGACAGTTGTAGTGACGACTGGTGTCGTCGGTATAGGATAGATGAAGGTATCGTTACTTAGGATGATTTAATTTTAATGACGAATAATAGCGTGGTTGTTATATAGTCACGGAGGACATTTTTTTTATCGTTTAGGCATCCAATTCTATTAAATATGTAGATTTTATTTTATTTTATTATTTATTTGTTAGTATAATAGTACTCAGAATTAAATAATCAAAGTTCAGAGTGCAAAGCAGTGAAAAACAGATTTGTATCCAGTGGTGCACTTACGCATGAAGTGTTTGCTGGCCAAAAATATAATAATATTTCATTAACTATGTGACTATGTCTATGGGATGAACCGTCTTATATTTAAGTAAAATTATTTATATATCTCACGAAAAATTGACTACTTTTAAATGTTATTTTATACAAATAATATAATTTGATTTGATCTCATTTATGATCTAATTTTTACTCATAATTATTTTTGTGTGTCTGATCAGGGGTAGGAGTGTGCATGGGTCGGGCATGATTCGGTTCGAACTCGATTCGAAAAAAATTCTCGGGTCACCCACCAATGCCCGAACCCGATCCGTAAAAGTTTAGACATGCCCGAGACCCGTCCTAACCCGACCCAAATGAAAATTCACTCAAAAGATCAAGTCAAGCTTTAAAATTTAAGAAAATTTCCTAACAAAATTTCTGTTGATGTTTAAGCTTGACCCGTTTAGATCATGGGCTGAAACATTGAAATTGTAATGGAAATATTCACACTTTGCAGCCTTATAATATATGAACATGTTCCAAGCGAATGGAGCATTTACGGGCGTGGGGAGATCAGTGTCTTTGCTTCCCAGAAACCAACTTGCAGCCGTAGAGTTGCTCCTTCGCTTTTGATAAAACTCGACCCATTGCCCTTATTTTTTCACTCAAAGCTCGCTGAGTAGACTGTCCCACACTCCCACATCGCCCATTTCTTCCGTCTGAATGAGAACAAATTATATATATATATATATATATATATATATATATGATCATGGTGTCAGGAATTAGTAAGTGTTGGGTTAATAACTCTCAAAGTTTGGTCTAAAATAGAAATATATATAATTTTTTATAGCCAAGCTTCATATAAATAATTTTTTATAAATGTTTATAATTATAAAAAAATAAGAATAAGAATATATTTTTACTATTTGGGCATGAGGCTTGACCCGAACCCGTTCAAATTCTTGCATATGTCTCCTTTTGTGGTGTAACAATAGGGAGTAGTAATTAATTAGTTTTTAAGATATTGTTTATTTATGATCGAGTCTCTAAACATTTAAACGAGTAATATTTTTCTCTCTAAGGAGCCCTTTTCCTTACATAAGTTTTTTTTTTCTACCGATCCGATCAGGCTGTAGTAGTATTTCGGTGTATGTCTTATTCTCAACAGAAGTATGGATAATATAAGGGAAATGGGGGATGCAGATTTGGAGGAAGTGGTAAGTGCGTTATCGGACAAGCTGCATGAAGAAGTGTATGCTGACTTCTTTGAAGAGGAGTTAAGAAGGGCTAGATGGAATTTCGAAGGTATTTTTTTGGTCAAATTTTTTGGAGGAAATCTAAAGAAGAATGGGTTCATCCCCGCTCCTCTAAAAGACTTTGGGGTCAAAATGGCAAAGTGTCAGTCTCGGAGGTTGAGGTCAACATTTCGATTGCGTCATTCGACCAGACGGTGAACAGGGAAAGAGTTTTAAAACATGTCCCTTCTTTGCATTTGGGGTAGGCGGAGTTAGTGGCTAGTTGGGAGTCTGGAAGAAGTATAGACGATTTATTTGAGGAAAAGATTCAGTTGGTGGTGCAAGTACATGACTTACCGTTGGAAATGATATAAGAGGAAACAACAAGACGATGCGGTACGGTAGCTGGAAATGTAATTGAGCAGATTAAGACAAGTGCGATTTCATCACCTACAGTTCCAAAGGAGGAAATTCTATAGATTCAGAATAGAGTTAGACTTAAGGAAATCAATAGCTAGAATCGGGATGCTTCCTCAGAAAGAAGGAAAACAATCGACCGAGAGATGGATTTAGATACTTCCAAATGTCGGTCTCAAATGTGGATTGTTTGTCCATGAAACCTCTCTATTCTAATCGTAGCAATCCAACTCGCAAGGCTTTACTGAATTACGATAAGTACATCAGAGCCGATTATGTTTCTGGTACGGAATGTACAATATTAGGGGAACATTGTTTTCCTGTCTTACACAATGACGGGACAAATCAGGTCTTGCGGAGGAGGGAGTCATTGGAAAAACGTCTAGAAACACAAAAGAAGCAAGAGTGCAATCGATCCAAATTCCAATACAGCAAGATCAAAACGCCTTGGGTGTTCGAAGAGGCAGCGTAGATGAAGGGTCACAACCAGCAGTTTTGCCGCATGAGGAAATGCAAAGTCGTGGAGCATTAACTGCAAACACCAATAAAGGCAAAGAAGTCTTAATGGCGGTTACCAACTGTTAATGAGCAAGGGGCTTGGAGAGAGAAATAACGCTAGCCCAGTTATGTTTTTTCGATCCAAATTAAAGAAAGACCCGGCCAAGCCCAGGAAGGATAGAAGGAAGTAAGGAGAAGAGGGTGAATGCGACGTAGATGAAAAGAAAAAAGGAAAAAATCTACAGGGAATTTAAATCTACCAAAGGCCGCCCTGGACGAACTATTTCAGGTAATGACCAAAGCTCTTCAGAAGAGTGATTCAATGCTTCAGTTAGATTCTTCACTTCATGTGACAACCCCGCATTATCGTTCTTTAGTTTCAGATTCACTTCAATCAGCTTTTTCAATTTGAGAACAGTGTCTTGTACCTCTCAGCAATTGATTTTTCAGTAATCTCAGTATCTGTATCACTGTCTGAGACTTCGTCTGTGACATGAGATGATTCAGGTATTTCATCAGTGGCTGTGAAAGCTAACCACTTTACTAGGCTCTTTTCGTCTCCTTCAGAATCAGTGTCACTGAGTTGAGCCACCATTGACTTCTTTTGTTTCCTCAGAAAATTTGGACATTCCTTTTGTACATGACCATACCCTTCACATTCATAACACTGAACCCTTTTGCCCTTGTCAATTTGTTTGTAGTTTTCTCCTAATTCTCCATCTTGCACTTTAATGTTCTTATAATCTGGTCTGTAAGTGACTGAGACATCTCTGTGTTCTTCTTTTTTCAGGGTCTTCAAGAATCTGCCAAGTTGCTTTATATGCAACGCCATTGAGCAGTGTCTGAGTCATCTTCTTATTCTGTGACATCGGATTTCAAAGCTAGGTTCTTTGACTCCTCGGAAGGATTTTCAGTTTCCATGTCACACTCATACGCTTCCAGTTCACCCATGAGTTTTGCTAGAGTCAAGGTCTTGAGATTTTGTATCTGTATGATGGATATGTTGTGCATAGCAAATTCGGGACTTAGAGATCTTAGAGCCTTCTTTACCAACCTTTTAATGCTTATGGGTTCACCTAGAGCATGTGCCTCATTAGAAATAGTCATTAATCTCCAATTGAAAGCAGTTATCGTTTCATTGTCTCCCATCATCAAATTCTCAAATCTTGAATTCAACTACTGCATCTTGCTTTCTTTTACTTTGTCGGTTCCATCATATGTGATCCTCAAGAAATCCCATGCATCATTTGCTGCAGTGCATTGTTGAATCAGGACATATATCTCGGGTTCTATAGCAGCGAATATGACATTCAAAGCTCTGGAGTTTGCTGCAGACAGTTTATCTTCCTCTACTGTCCAAGATAATTCGTGTTTGATCACTACTTTTCCACCTTCGGTTGTTTTCACAGGAGTGTTCCACTTCACAATCACATTCATCCATGCTCGACCATCCATTCCTCTGATATAGGCTGTCATTCGAGTCTTCCATAATGCATAGTTATTGTCACTCAACATTGGAGGTCGCACAGACACTTCCTTATATCCCCACACTCCCTGCGATATGATTCTGTCATAGCAACTGAATCCAAGGATCTCAAATCACTCTGTAACGTCTAGTGACTTGCTATGATACCGATTGAAATTGAGTTGGTTCAATTGTTATATATTCAATCTTGTCGTAGGTCCTGTGTCAACTCAGCTTAGACAGTTACATGTTGCAGAAAGTAAATGACACAGGAAGTTGATAACCCAGTTTGGCTCCTTTAAGGCTTAGTTTGGGGGGCTTCTCTCCACAAGCCCGATGGAATAATTCACTAATATCAAATAGTCTTACACAACACTTACACTTTGTAATGTTCGAGCTAAAACCTATTCTAGTGAAAGGGATCTGCAACAACCTTCTGTCACAAACTCAAGCTTCCAACTTGATATCCACCAGTCCAGACCGCGTCTGAACTATTCTGCCCTGTGCTCTCCGACCTTCGTCAACATGGCAGTCTGCAGCTTGTCACAGCTAATTGGCGTACGTCTGAATGTCACCACTTCGTGACCGAATCTTTTCCGGATTTGTGCTTGCGGATGTCATCAAATATAAGTATGATCTTGGCGTGATTTGACTCCGTTCGAGATAGTATTTGTTCTTTGCTCAATCTCGATTCTATTGACACAACTCAGTGTCTGTAACAGTTCGGCGTTCTTCTAAGTTTCACCTTATGTGTAGAATAAAGAACGTCGGAATTGTGCTTTTGTTCGCCGTCAATGATAAGTGTAATTTTTCTGGTATGATTGACGTACATATGAAGATGGATGGCTGCTGAATTTATAAGGCTCGATTGCTTCTCCTTTTAGCAAGCCGAGATACATTTTCCATAACCAAATTTAGATAATATTCCATCTTCAAGATACATTTAGCAATATTCATATTCCAATAAATCTGATGAAATTGATTTGCACTGATATTTATTCAGATTTGATCCTCCGGCTAATTAATCAACCATTATCTTATTTTTAAAAGATAACGATATACATGCTCCAGCTGTCTGACTCAGATTCTGCGACAGAGATACTCCAGGCTGGCAGATTTATTATATGCAAATATATTCCATCTTCGTGATAATAACAAAATAGAATATTTAATATAATATTCATATTTTGGATATCTATATCTGATTATATCTGTACATTTGATTTTAGATATAATCAGATATTCTCCTCCATAAATATCTCATAATATTTAATTGAATATCCAGCTGGCTGAAAATAATAATATATTTAATTAATTCCAATTGGCGATGACTTGACATGTCACAGAGGTCTCAGACTCTGTGACGACTGTTATCTCAGACACTGGGTCAACTCACCCACTGTGTCAAGCATACCTAATCATCGTTTATCTCAGGCGCTGGGTCAAGTACATTTAATCATCTTCGAGGTCAAAAATATTGTCATACATAAGCATCGGACTTCGTGGTGCTCTTAATCTCCTCCTTGGCAGTTTTTTGGCAAAACAATATACGTGACTATCTCGTAGGATAGCATACATAGAATTCCAATCAATTCAGGACATCATACAGTGCCTGAACCATCACAACGCCTTACCTGCAACTCCAAAACACTCACCCCATTTTTGCCACAAAATTTGAAAGGGACATAATGATTATTGGCTTAATAGATATTTCCTGAGTCAATCTAGATATTTCACCATCCAACTAAACTTCACCACTGATTTCACAGTCTGCAAATTTTCCTTCATCCCCCTGTCTTGGGAGTCCCAATCTTTGAAAATAACGTAAAGTGAAATGTCATCTGTCCTCTTACTGCCTTAGTCGACTCACATATATCTGTTGAGGACTTCGTCGACTAAGGGACTGTATCAACTCAGTCAGAAATAGTGCTCAGACCTAGGTCGAGTCTGAGGTCCTCTGTCAATAGTGCACCACTGAGATACTTCGATATAAGCCATCATTCTAGTTTTCCAATAAGAATAGTTGCTTCTATTTAGCATTGGTGGTCGGATGGATGCTTCCCTATATCCCAACTCAGTGTATTTCATGGCTGTGTCCAGATTCTGAATCGACTCAGTGTCTGAAATGTCTCAGTATTAGAATCAACGGAATGATGCTCACTCTAATTGTGACCAAATTCTGAATCCAAGGATCTCAATATACTCTGTAGCTGTTGAGTATCCTGCTCTGATACCAATTGAAATTGCAAGCTCTTAGCTCAATTTAGTTTAGGATTCAGATTGTGATCTGTTCAGATTCTGCACGATTAATCAGACTGTGAGACG
>JAWWMW010088009.1:0-12080 GCA_035048345.1 Echeveria elegans
TATTGCATAATACCGGTGCCTAGATGAAAACTAAGCACCGGTACTGCATAATACCGTTGCGTAGTTTGTACTTTTTTTTAAAAAAAATATTGAGTTTGTAAAATTGCTTTTTCAAAAATTCAAATCCATTTAGTCACCCCCTTTAGAAATTAGAACAGATCGAGAAAATGGGTAAGTGTTGTATTTCTGGTTGACATTTGCGACCACTTATTCGCTAACGGGTGTCATTCGATAAAAAAAAAGTGCAACTAGGCACCGGTATCCTTAAATACCGGTGCCTAATTTCACGAACTATGCACCGGTATTGCATAATACCGGTGCGTAGTTTTTACTTTTTTTTAAAAAAAATATTGAGAATGGATTTGCAACAATATTTACGATTCATTTATACTGACAAATATGTATTCCATAACACTGTACGGATCTTACTCTGTAACGTTGTTCGGCAAACCTACAAAATTATGATTGGATTTGGATCATAATACCATCAGCGGAAGCTGGGAATATTCGATTACAATTCAAATAAACAAGCTGGAATTTGATGACCGTAGTTTCTTCATCATTTGAAGTAATAAGCCTACATATAACTAGATTTGTACTTGAATGTTTCAGTGATGAGAATGGCAAATGGATGTCTTATTTTGAAGATCAATTGTGCTCACACCAGATGCAACGCCTTTAATTGCTCCATTACCCACTAGTAATACCTTCAACACATCTCTCCTGCACCAAGATAATACACCTTCTTTACCAACATTGTCCAATGGAGAGCAAGTTTTTCATATCCAACAATTCCAGAAACACTATTAAACATATTAGTCTGTGTTTAAGTCTAGGAAAATACCACAATCCGCACCGGCTTATCTCAATAGACAAGTATCCTCTTCAGGTTTATTCTCTGATTTCCTGCAATGATAACAACAACAAGCTTTAAGACATGCCCTCAGAAAGTAATTGAAACATTCATATTGAGTTGTAAATTCATACCTCTCACAAAATGTCATCAAAAAGAAGAGGCAATCGCACACACTCTTTCGAAAGTCACTACGTAACGTAGGACAACTTACAAATTCACAATGTCCCGTGGAGAAGCAAGTCAAAAATGTACCCACATACGGTGCTTTACTACCGAGTGGAAAACTAACTTTTCTTTCAACCACAGCCTTATCTTCTCCTCCAAAATGATTCCATTCTTTAATGATTTCCAACTTTGTTGCCGGCCCTCTCAAAAAGCAAGATAGTACCAATGACCCAGCCAATTCCTCTTCACACTGCAAAGCACGTATCTCTTCATACACCTCCTTAGAAGAGCTGATGGAGGCTCTTACATCGCTCACGACAAAACGAAATTTACATCCTTCCACAAAAGGAATTGGTGAACAAGCAACCAGGTGACCCACGGAACCGATATTGCTTCAATATTACAAAAACAAAAATTATAAGACATTGAACATCAACTGTTCACGAAAAGAAATACTAAAGTCAGGTACCGGTTAGTGATTTGGCAGAGATAAAATGGCTTATCTGCATCAGCTTCATTGAATACCGCAATATACAACATACGGCCCTTTAAGCGTTTCTGAAAAAAATAAGATAGACAATTAGTCGTACATTAAAAGAATAATTCCCTGAATAAGTTTAAAAGAAACCTTAGCGTGAACAACTTGAAGTAGTTCTTGCTTTGTAAGTGTAATTCCATTTAGCTTTCCCTTGAACGATATTAAATACAGACCATTCGCTTGATCTTGGTTTGGTAGAACGTCAGCAACCTCATAAACAGGGTCGAGAATCGACAATCCATTGGAACGCTTGACATGAAATCTTGTAATGGCATCTGCCAAAAAATGATCGTGGTTACACACTTAAACAAAGTAAAAGATGACATCGTCCTTTATTATACATGTAGTGTTAAAATTTACCTGATTCTTTGACCACTGCTTTTCTTGCAAAGACTAAAGCAGCACCACGTGCCTCGGGCATATTGCCACAGTAGACGTATCCAGTCATGCTCCCCAACTTAGTGGAATTCGAAAATATGGCATCTGATTTGCAATTTTCACATCAGCTATATACAATTTGTTTTAATAAGAAAATAAAAATAAAAACTGACCTAAGGTTGCTGTAATATCTATATCATCTTTGCATTCTTTTCGAAGAGGCTGCACATGATAAAAATACAATTAGTATGAAAAAAGACAGAGAAACGAATAATTTATATAAACAGATCACCCCTTACCCCAAAAAATAGAATGCATTCAGGAGATGCATTTCCTGAAGCGGTCTCAGTGAAGGTCACAATCTTTTGAATGAACTCGTTTGTCCATGAGGACAACGTATAAGAACAAGGTACAAGGCACACATCCACGTCGGGAAGATTCCCGATAAGAATGCCTACTCCTCGGGCTCTGTTTCCACACAGTCTGTAACCAGGATCGAATTTACTCTGCAAATAACACAAGATTAATTGTACTGAATTTTACTACATACAAAGTTTGGAAAAGCATTAGAAAAAACCTCATAATTCGTTCGGGTAGTCAAATCTAGGCCCATGATACCACGTCCTTTGATGATTAGTAGAGGGGTGTGTCCGTTAGCTAATGTTGAATATTTCCTTATCTATAGCAGGTACAAAATATTTCATTAGAAAATAGCATTTTAAGAAGCATTTCTTCAGCTTACAGAAAAGAAGAAGAAACAGGTGCATACCAGACTGTGAACAAGTTTTGGATCAGTAACTGAATCAACAAACACAAACACGAAAGAAGCACGCGTAGTGACAGATAGAGCTTTGTTCAAGGCTTCTTCTACGGCAAGCTATCAATTTCAATAGAAAGAGTGAAATGCATGCTTAAATTATTGTATAAGATTAGATGTGGAGAAGAAATAAAGAAAAACCTCAATCTCTGGATGCATTGAAACAGCTGATGAGAAGCGAGGACGACGAAAAAGGGCCCTAACGTGTCGATTACATGCTTTACTAACCACAGCACACCGAGCCAACTCAATAGCAGGCAATTTATCAGCCAAACACATGAATGCTTCTTCAAATGGACTCTAGCATTTTAGAAAAATAATTAGTTAGCATGTAATCATATAGAGAACAAGAATGTGCTGTCAGAATCTTGAATACTTGCCTACCTACCTAAACTAAGAGAAAATATAAACCAGTATATTTAAATGCAGCTGTCATCAAAGCAAAAATCTCAAAATCTAATTGTCAAACAATGCCTATAAAATACTGCCGAAAACAAGTAAACATTTATATCAGTCCATCTTAATGCTCTTTTTTTTTTTCCGATTACATAAACACTTGTGGCCAAAAGCCAACATGACCAGTCTATAGTAACAAAGAAACGCCATTAAACAGAGATTAAAAACCCGAAGCCTCATCTGATGCACTCCATACTTCAAGAGCTTATGAACCACGTGAGACATCTGGGAATGGCATTCTCAACCTCCCAGTTCCATTTATCCATTCTAGCTCTCTTAGCAATAAAATTAGAGACCTCGTTATTTTCTCTGAAGACATGGCATAGACCCCAATTTGGAATATCCTTCAGGAGTTGAAAACATTTATTCAGAATACCCACAATTTTCTGGCTTCGACCGAGCCACTTTGGAGAGCCCATATGGCCTCTGTGCTATCTACATGGAGAACGACCTTCCTAAATTTGTTTTGAACATCCAGTTTTAATCCAATGACAACTCCAATAATTTCTGCTTTCAGAGCCGAGTCACACAAATCCAAGTACCTAGCATGCCAATACAGAACACACTCATGCAACATAGCAACCCCAGCAGCACCGCCTGTTTCAAATGTGACCAAGAACCATCACAAAAGATATCAACTCTACCCTCATCATCAGCTACAGGTTCCCATCTTTTCTGGAAGCCCAGGAGTGATTTCTTATTTAATCTGCTCAATGATACTTGATATCTTTTAGTTACAATGTATAGGGCACCATCCTTTCTTACCATGAGAAATAAGATTCCTGTTCGTCCAAATCACCCAAATTCCAATCATAATCTTCCTCAAGTCCTGCATATTTTTGTGTTCAAAATAGTCCCATAACCACTCCTTTGGCGAGCCAAGCAGGTCTTCTGCTGAAAAAATTACCTCAATATCTCGCCATAGTGCTTGTACCCACCAGCAAGACATGAATAAGTGTTTTGCGTCTTCACCATTGTATCCACAGAAGACACATACAATGTTCCTCAGGACACCCCTTCTTCTAAGGCATTCACCTACTGGTAGTGCATTGTGGTATAGTCTCCACACAGTAAATTTTACATTGCTGGGAACTCTCATTTTCCAAAATTTTCACCAGAACCTTTCCTGAGTGGCTCTATTTTAGAATCTTAATGCTCTTTTTGAAAGAAAAAAATTACCACACATCTCCATATCACTTTTTTTACATCTACAAATCACTTGCCACTACAATAAAAATGAAACCTAACAACCGAAATATTATAATGCCCACACATCTCCATATCACTTGCTGCTACAATAAATATGCAACCTAACAACCCATGCCCACACATCTCTATATCACTTGCTGCTATACTAAATATGGCAACCTAAAAAATGGAATATTATAATGCCTTTGACGAAACCAAGTAATAAATCATTACCATTCTCTCCTCGAATGTCGCCATGGTTTACCCTTTCAGCCGCCACCAATCGGGATCCTTCGGGTTCCGTTTTGGCTCTCTCTATCGTTTAGTTAATGGGGGAGGAGGGTCCTAAATTCTTTTCCATTTCATTTGTCTCCATTAGTACTAAAAAATTAATTTATAAAAATTATATCAATATTTTTTATTTTTCGAGATCTATAAATAGAGATCAAATTTGTATAATTTGGACACCAAAAAAAATTAAAAGTTTTCATAAAAAATTAAAAGTTTTCATAATGCACACTATGCACCGGTATCTTAAAAACCGGTGCATAGTTATGATTATAAAAATTTAAAATATAAATAAATAGAGGTGCATAGTTATGATTATACTATGCATCGGTATCTCAAAAAACCGGTGCATAGTATTGTTGCTGTCTAACTAGAAATAAATTTTAAAAAATTTTAAAAAATGTGTAAATTTAAAAAATATGTAAAAATTGTGCAGGAAATAATATTTATAAATTTAACAGAAACAATTTACGTCGAGACGACGGGCTTGCGACTAGTGTACAAGCATAATAATATTGAAATAGTAAGCGGCAATTGCCTCCTTACCATGATTGGCAATTTGCAGTTACCAGAAAAAAAGAATTTATCCTTTTGCACTTTAATTGAATGGAGTTCGAGATTGATCTTATCTTTAAATTTCGAAACGTTGAAGTACCAAGTAAAAAGGTGTTTTAAGGGGCAATTTTATTTAATTTTTTATATTGCAATTTGAGATGATTGTGAATTCGTGATTACGTATCATCTATATTCTTCCAATCTTCCATAAGTTGCTTCACATGATGTCAGCCTCATCCTAACTTTGAACTTTAATCCAGACTCTAGAGAAATGTATTTGGATTGGAAGATGCCAGCCAGAAGCATGCCATAAATTGCTGCAATTTCCACAGGATTGGGTTTCAAAGTGTACCGAGTAGGGTAGAGCAAATGGGAAATTCCCGTTTTTTTGTTTTCCGTTTCTGTTCGAAAAAATCGTTTCTCGTGAAAATGATAAAACGGGACGAAAAAAATAGAAAAACGGGAAATATGTTCTCTCCTAGTACCGGACATAAGCAGAAATTATTCTATCAAGTTAGAAAAATCTTTGTTTAGGGTCTAAAATAATTTGGATACATGTGGTACAACAAATTGAATAATTATTTATTATAAAATGATTAAATTAATTGTCATCTTTCTCCATGCGTCTTTATTAGGAAAATAACATCTGAATGCGTAATTATCGTAGTATATGCGGTTTAAATATCAGAAATAATGTCATTTAAATCGCCAACTTCTCAGTTTTGCCTATTTAAATCATCAACTCAGTTTTGCCCATTTAAATCCTCAACTACTTAGTTGACTTTACTAAAAAAAATTAAGTTAATGTTGACTTTGTCATTATAGGCCTCCCTAAACCCTAAATGCTCAACTGATGCCTATAATGACAAAGTCAACATAAACTTCAGATTTTTTTGAAAGTCAACTAACAAGTTGATGATTTAAATGGAAAAAACTGAGTTGAGGATTTAAATGGGCAAAACTGAAAAGTTGAGAATTTAAATGACATTTTTGACAAAGTAAATTTGGCAAAAGGACATCCTTCCCACAATCATATTTTCATGCTGCTCCATTTAAAAGGAAATCTATTTGGATTTAAAGTCTTTTTTTTTTTGATACAGGAAACCAGACGACACAGCCCCTTCAAAACAGAGCACCAGCAATCACAAAACAGAGGCTACAGAAGAGAAAAGACATGGCGGCAGCTTTGGAGTAAGCCCAGGAGATACCATACATACCAAGAGCACTCTTCAAGCTGCTTACGAAACCAAACAAGCCATATACCGCAACTCCCCATCTTTCTCCGAAATGTTTTCCCACGACCATTGGGTTTCTCCTGGCCAACTTTGCCACACCGTCAGCCATCTCATTCTTTTCTCTAAAAATGTGACTTAAGGACCAACAAAAATGCTTTTGCAGTACTATCAGAGCTTCCTGCATTAATCTCACGTCGCTAAATCCATCCCAAGCATTATTCATAATACTACAGATTGCTTCAACACTGTCCGATAATAATGTCACTTCTGGCTTCCTTGCTAACTCGATTCCTGGTAGTATGCCACGAATTTCTGCTTCACACTGATCAAGCCAGCCAGACAGCCAAGCATCCTAAGACCAAGTCATCCTTGAAAACCACAACCACATTTTAGAATTCATATAGTTTAAAACTAAAAATTCATACGATAGTTTGGTGCAACTGTACATGGATGTCTGTATAAATAGCTGAATTTAGAAACGCACGCCTGAAGAAGAAGACGACGATCGACTTGTTAAGTTTGTACTTGGTTCGATGTTGAAGAATTTGGGCGGCTTCCGAGAAACGTGGAGTGATTTTGAGGAAGCAGTTGACGACATACGTGCGAAGCAAATATGTTGATTTGGAGAGTTTGGGAACACCGTGTCCGTGTGTGTCTAGTTTGACCAAATCCGTCAAAGTTGGTTTAACTATGATTGTGTTGTTTAGCGTCTTGCGATGGTTGAATGAGAATTCTTATTGCACTATTCTAACTGCGACCGTGACACATGCCTTGCACATTTCACACATGGTATATAAATCTAGCTTGCTCTCAGCATCTATTGAGACCATATAGTTTATTTCATAGATGTTATCTGTGTTCAACATGATCTGTATGAACTATAAAATATTTTGATGAATTTAAATTTTTTGAGTTATGTGAATTATAAATTATATAGATAAACGATATAAATTATAGTATACATATGTGAACCATCTGAACTACGAAAAATTCATTTGAACTTTAAATTTAACTAAGTGAATTATGTATGATTATTATGTGCAGGATTTTCAAGTTGCTGACATGTCGACAACAAGTTGTTATGGTGATTTTCATGAGGCATGGCGTTGCTCGCCAATCACGAAAAGACGGCACTGAACGATGTGATTGAAAAAGGCTCCATAGCCACCACCGAATCTCCCTACCCTCGACGCCGCCACCACCGTTCCCCTCCCTCGTCTCACTCCCCTCTCCTCCCTCCCCACTGGGTTTTGACCGGATTTAACCGGGTCGAATGCGTAATCGGTTCGATGTTCCAATCAAACCCATGAACCTATCGATTTCCGATCGGACCGAACGGTTAGATCCGGTTTTATGAACACCGATTTTATCGCTTACCAACATTAAATACATATTAAATTTAATAATAAAATATATTATTTATGAATAATCTCAAACATTCGTTTAAAATATCATCGGTCAAGATGATGTTCTCTTGTCTCATTAAATCAGCTTTTTCTTGAAGATCCAACTCCCATCGTATTACACCTTCATGCTAATTAAGTTTATTACTAAGCCATACCTATTGCAGGAATATGAATATGATGCAGTTTGGAAAAATATACAATTGAAATCAGAGGCGGAGCCAGAATTTTTTTAGCGAGGGGTCGGAAAATTTATGGGGTTCGGAGGCAGCGGCCTCGAAAATTTTTTTTAGACAGTTAATTATCGGACAAAAAATCCGGTTACAATTTGCATGTTACTTGTTAGAACGCATTAAACACAACAATTGCCATTTCAAAATCATAATGAGACACCGTTAATATTTTGATCCCAAAAACTTTGGAGCTTCATCGCGTCACAAACTAAAATAAAAATGTGTTTGACCGTCGCCAAAGATGACTTTACAAGGAAATGAAATATACAAGGCTTTTCCACATTGCAATACTGAAAATGATCATCAGGAAACACTCGTCCTAATCTTAACCTCTTGAAAACATCTAATTCAAATTCAATCAAGCAAATCACAAACACCCAAAATCAAATGCAAACATCACTTGAAAACCCTACCCTGCTCACTGCTCAGCCTCGTCCTCTCGCTCTCACTCGCATCTTCGATCTTCTCGTCTCGCTCTCGCTCGCGTATTCGGTCTTCTCCTCTCGGATCTCGATCTCGCTCGCTCGTGCGCATTCGTTCTTTTTTTTGTAATTTTTGGTCACAAAACAACGTCGTTTTGTGGTTTAATAGAACGACGTCGTTCCATTAAACCACGAAACAACGTCGTTTTGTGACCAAAAATTATATTAAAAAAAAACACAGACGAGAAACGGAGAAGAAGATCCAGCCGGAGGCGCGGGGCGGAGGGCAGCAGGTGGGGCGGTGTACCACGGTACTATGGGTATTTTTGGGCCGCGGAGGGGTCGGCCGACTCCCCTCGCCCCCTGGTTCCGCCACTGATTGAAACTGTCTAGCTTTATTATTAAGGGAAAAAATGTTGTTAATAATTCCAATTTTTACCCGACTACTGGGAATAATCCCAACTTTGAATTATTTCTAATTAATCCCAACTTTGATGGTTTTTTTGCTCGCGGCGTATTCTTATTTCTAAGAATGGTATGCCGCAAGCAAAAAACCATTAAAGTTGAGATTATTTAGAAATAATCTAAATTTGAAATTATTTCCAGCCGACAGATGAAAATTAGAATTATTAACGACAAATTTTCTTATTATTAAATTTAGTTAAAATTAATGAACCAGTTCAAATTGGATGATGAACCCAAAGTTTTATTAAGCAAGGTAGGTGCTGTAAGAGTTTGTCATCAGAGAAGTAAACTGTACATTTTCTTAAGATGTATTTTCTATAATTTATTTAAAGTAATCGGTATTGCGCTTAATATGCTCTAATTATTTACATTGAGTTTTGGTTAACAGAGATACATAACACACGAGGCAGAGTCGCTAATTCTTTCCGAGTATAAATATAGTTCCTCAGTCTAGACTTTGTTTTAAAAATTAGAAATGATTTTGTTGCATAAAAATATATGCAATTACATAGACAAACTACAATAAACTTACGCCAAAAAGTTTGTTTTCCTATATAGAATTAGATACATACCATTAGACAGAGTCAAGTTGTCGATCAAAATGCGTCATTGCATCGTACTCTGTAAATTGTTTAAAGCGACAAGAAATGTATCCTTCACAGAGTTGCAATTCAAGTACAATATGTTTAAGATCGCAACAACAACCAATGACACTAACAATTCGCTTTTATAGGCGGATCAATTGTATGTAAAGGCAAGTGCACCAACGGACTAAAATTTGGGACATAATCTGAACATTCGCAGCACACCAATAGATTGACAGGTGTGTTGGACTAAAAGTTAGTCCATCCGTTCGAAGACCCGGACCTTCCCACGTCCCAATCAATAGTCCGGACCATGAATATAATAAAAATATTAACTATATTTTGTTGTATTATATTAAAATTATATAAAATTAATTTATTTCAAAATTATTTATAAGTATTATTTTTTAACGTTGTTTTTTGTTTATGTTTCTTTTATAATTACATTTATAAACAATCGAAATCATTTTATTATAAATATTAGGGTGCGGTATAAAAGATGCTTATTTATATAAAGTGTTAAGAAATCATGAATATAGATTAGGTTTTAATCAATGGCTAAAATAAGAGATTAACAACTGATTTTTAGCCATTTAATGACAATAAAAAAGATTAATTGCTGATTGGGGGTAAAATCGTCCTACAATTTCAACAGTTTGCTAGCCCTAATTTATCGTGATCTCCAGATCATATCGAAATCAAAAGAGGATCGGGTCTTTCAAAACTCACGCGATTCCCAAAAACCTATGTGACGGCCGCATCCACAAACCAAAACCCTCTTCAGACAATAGTAAGCGTCCATCCAATTCGATTCATTATGCAGTCACTCATGTTTAGAAACCAATTCGTCAAAGCCCCGACCACAGTCGCCAACCGACCATCAGGATGTTGCTGCAATGAAAGATGGCGACAACAGAGCGATCGGGACGTCCAGCCGTCGCACTACCGACTGGCCATGAGATTCTCTGAGTTCGACTTTGAAATCGGCATTCTCTGAGTTCAATTGGAACCTGCAGATGTTTGTAGCGTCTATAATGTTGATAAGTCAGGAATTAGAAAACTCAAATAGGGGACAGAAAAACTGTACATGAAAAAAAAGTGCATCAGATTCATGAATTATGTACATCAAATACAGAACAAAAAAATTTCACATAAATTTAACTCGTCGCAAATCGACACAACCTTCTAGAAATCAGATTATCGCATGAACTCGTTGCAATTTCACATAAAATTTTAAAAATCAGATTGATATGTTACCATCCTTATTTAAAAAAGATATTAATAAAATTAAATGAGTTCCACAAATCATGGGATTGAGAAATATAAACGGCAGAAATTTCAAAACAAATAACAAGATAATATTTTTACTAATTAAACCGTGTTTATCGACAACTTTGCCCTTTAACCTATTATTTACTAATATAAAAACTGAATTTTATAGATGGTCGATTGAATTGGTGAATGATTAAGATTACTTTTTACTTTTTATTTTAAAATCCCTTTATATATGATCCATTATCTAAATATTATGGTAAAATTATTTAAGTAATATTTTCTTTATATAACACTTAACACAAATCAAAAAACATTTCAAAATTTCAACTTATATACACTTAATACAAACACACAAATATATATAATATATTTAGTTATAATATTTGATTTTCAAAATGTAGTTCATTGAGTAAAAAATATAAATATGTACATATAATATAAATTTATTTATTAAATTTGAATAATAGTAAATTTTAATAATTAATTAATAATATAAATATTATTTATGAATAGTGGAGGTGTGTTTGCAAATTATGGACAATGAGTTGAACCTTCCACCGGAGTAAGAGAAGGTCCAACTCATTGTCCACTTGTGCGCTTCTGTACTCATTTTTAAAGTAACAATTAAATCACTTTCTTGTTTCTTCCCCGATGCTATATTGTATTATATAGTATACGCTTAAAGAAAGAACTGAATGATTGAAATAAACACCATAACTAGTTAATAACACGTTCGAAGGACAATTAAATTCCCTCTTCATTCTTATAGTACGTTTGAAATCGGCCATTGAAAAAACAAATTTACAATTTTAGTTTTACATGAGGTCATCTTTTTTTGATGGGTGGATACATGTAGTACGAAGTCATCATTTAAAGCATTAGTATTCAATCGACAACTCAACCAAGATTCACCATCATCGAATCAACTTCACACTAATCCGCAGTAACACACGCAATCCACACACAGCTCCCACGCCTGAGGTGGAAAGAATAACATGCCTCCACGCCTGAAACATGGAATAATAAAAAACTCCACCAAGGGGAGAGTAAAAACCTCCAATGTGTGAATGATGAAGTTAGGGGTCGAACCCCTGACAATGAGGATCCACCACCCCATTGGCCTTACAAGAGGCAATCTTAATCACCTACCATTAAAGATTTACACAAGCTTCTTTTATTAAATTCTTGATTTCAAGAAAACTTCGCATTGATATTTTGAAAA
>JAWWMW010088035.1:0-12079 GCA_035048345.1 Echeveria elegans
AGCATGATACGGATGGACAACGTGAAAACATTTTTGTAAGTGTATACTAGACTAGCGTATCGTCCGTCGTTCCGAATGTGCAATCGAACATGTCAAATACGAGCGGGACTCGATCGATCAATTTTTGGGCACGTGTGGTCCGTGTAATTTAAAACTTTTAATTTTTAATTTTTAATGGACCGGGCTGGACTCTTGTGTTATGTAAAAATTTAAGCGGGTCCGTGTGATCTGTATAAATTTAAATTTTTAATAGGTCGGGCTGGGCCCGTGTGTTTCTCTGAAAATAGAAACCGTGGTCTGTATAAATATAAATTTTTAATGGGTCGGGCTGGGCCCGTGTGGTTAAAACTCAATCAAATGGAATTTTTAATATTTAATTTTTAATGGGTCGAGCTGAGCCCGTGTGGTTTGTATAAGAATAAATTAAAAAACTTAAAGATATGGGCAAAATGGATAGTTTATATTTTAAGTGTACATCCCCTTAATCATCTATTCTATTATATATATATATATATATATAGATGTTGTAATTTTATATGAAATTTTATAAATATAAACCACATGTTGTTAATGTGATTCCAATGGGTGTTGCAGTATATTAGTACGTAGTAGATATTTAACGAGTGATTTCTTTTTATAATAACTAGCGTATCGTCCGTCGTCTCGATGGGTCGTCTGAATGCACAATTGAACCGGCCAAATACGGACGAGGCTCAATCAACTATTTTTGGATCCGTGTGGTCTGTGTAAATTTTAAATTTTAAATTTAATTTTTAATGGATCGGGCTGGCCCTGTGTGGTCTGTGTAAATTTAAACGGACCCGTGTGAACTGTCGTTATTTTATTAAGAGAGATTATAAAAAAAAAGGGCAAAAAAGTATTTCAAAATATTAATGAGAGCAAACATCTCTCCTATCATATTCTGTTATTAAATAGATATACATATTTTAATTGTACTCCCGCTCCTAAAATTTTGTCTATCTTTTAGTTTGGGTGTGCTCTTTGTTATCAACTTTGCTTGTTATCCTTTATTTTAATCATATATTTTACTTTTTACACGTACTTTTGATAATTATCCTCCCTCATATTTTTTTACCTTTAATTTGACCTTTTATTACTATTAAAAAAATCGACCTTTTAATTATCATGCAATATGTCCTTCATGACAAATTTAAGGGCATGAAGTATACGATTAATATATATCATGACACGTGTGAAGACAGGAGAGACGACATGTTTCATTGATTATGGAAATAGTTTTGATGGGTGTCTTTGAAAATAAGACACGTGCGGATCACGTGTGAAGCAGACAAACGTGAGCGACAACAAAAAGACAAGAAATGTGGCAACCTCGATTCCGTAGCCAATAAGAGAAATCATTCAAATATCAAACACGACACAACACAACCGATATAAATAAGATCGCTCATCCGCCAAAACACGCCACTTTAAACCTGAAGAAGAAACTCACGTTTCATCCCTAATTGCTCTCTCCAGCTTCGTTTCATTATCTTCTCTGACTCGTGATTTTGAGGTATTAGGGTTTCAAATTTCTGATTGGAGCTGCTGGTGTTATATCGTTTCTTTAATATTACGTACTTTGTTTTAAAATCATGCATGAAATGGGTTTTTCATTTTTGTAACTTGTAAGGGTTTGGTATTTTTATTTGAAAATTACTGGATTTTTTTGTTGTTGTTTGAATCCAATGGAGACAAAAATCTGAGATGTTTACTTGGTATTTCTGATTCATACTCGAACTTTGGAATCATTTTTCTTCAATATTATTGAAATTCAGGTGTCGTCGCGTGGACGTAGGGAATACTTTTGTTTTGCTTTGATTGGCATTATTGACTGATTTGTAGCTCTGCGGAGGAAGTCATTTGCAGCATAATATAATCAATCAATCGAGAAAATGAATAATCAGGGCCGCTGGAATCTCCGCCGCTGGTCTATGCAAGTTCACCCCACATCAGCATATAATCCGCATAAAAGTGTTGTGCAATACACCACTGACTCAAGTAGGGTGGAATATGTCCAACAAGGCTACTTCGGGCATGGAGAACCGGCCGCAGTTGAAATGGAAAGTGATGAAATTATTGCGCATGTTCTTCAAGAGGAGCTTTCACGAGCGACGGACACTGATGCAGGAGCAGCAGGTCAGGTTCTGTTGTCATGATATTGAACCGTCCTAGTTACACATTTGTGCTGTGATAACTTTTTATAGACAGTTTCGTCGTCATCATTTACTTAAGTGTTAATCCTATGAAGAAAATTCCAAAGTGTGTTCTGAAAATAACAGATGAATTAGGATTTGATGCTGAAGTTGGCAAGAGGATACATCAGACGAATGAAATCCCAGTAAGTGCATCTTACATAACGGACAATTAATACCCTAGGACGACATAACAGTTATTTCAAAATGTTCTTTGCAGCATGTTCTGACGATTGACAGTCCAACACCCTTCGCTGATGAATTAGCTACATCTGATCATCAAAGGCTGCTCAACAGGTTTGAGTTCTAACTTAACATTTCCTGATGGTAAATATTTGTAGCTATTTTTGTTGTTAAACGAGAAGCCAATAAGAATGTCAGTTTCCGATGGAAGGTGGATTGGAAATGTATTTTTTTTGTTTCCTTCGATACTCTTATAATCAGTACTAGCGAAACACACAAACTCCTTAAGTCCTTATCATACCATTTCCTCGCTGACCCTCAAAATTTGTATGAATGAAATGGGCCTAAATGTTGCAAATCTACCTTGGCCGGTAAGAAGCTGTTGTTCGAATTTTTCAGTAATGTTTTTTTTTTCAGGTTGGAATTATATGATCTAGACGAACTTAAGGTTGTAGGAGATGGGAATTGCCAGGTTGGAACATACTCAATTAAAACCCTCTAATTCATTTGCAGTCAGTACAGCTCGTATCACCTGTGCAATAATTGTTTTCTTATCAGTTTCGGTCGCTCTCAGACCAATTATATCGAAGTCCAGAGTACCACAAATCAGTCAGACAACATATTGTTGATCAGCTGAAAGCCCATCCAGAACTCTACTCGTCTTATATTCCAATGTCTTATCATGAATACCTAATGAAGATCAGCAAGTAGGAACTCCATTCTATTCACATTTTTTATTTCTCATTTTGGTAATCCTTAAAATTTTTTGTTCTTTCTTGTCGGCGACAGGCTCGGCGAATGGGGCGATCATGTCACCTTACAAGCTGCGGCAGATTGGGTAAAGCTGAAAAAAGTACCTCGTGTTCGTATAAATCTTTGTTTTTCAATCTCTGACATTACTTTCCCTTTTGTTTGCAGTACGGGATTAAGATATATGTCCTGACTTCAAACAGAGATACTTGTTACATTGAGATCCTTCCACACTTACAGAAGTCACAGAGAGGTAAAAACTTCACTTAAATGTTTATTTTTCATACATTTTCGAGTCTTGACAAAAACATATTCATTTTTCGATTTTCTCATGCATGCAGTTATTTTCCTAAGCTTCCGGGCTGAGGAGGTCCACTACAATTCCGTACATCCCAAAAGAGGTAAGTAACTCATTTTTATGTCAGCTTTTGGAACATTATCATGTTACTCCCAAAACATCTGAAATGTGCATTTTGGTTTCCTCAGAACTGGAGGAACATAAAAGAAGCTCCGAAACAAAAAAGAAATGGTGGAACAAGCTGAAGTAATTTGATTGACTAATGAATGATGACACTTTGATATCAGTTGTGATTAGGATTCAGAAGCTGATTTACTAAGCCGATTGGCAGTCTAGATGTTCTTTCAATCTTTAATGTACATATTTTTGCAAACTCTGATGTCAGATGGATCTCTGTAAGTAAACCTCAGCGTAAAAAATCTTACTAATGGTTTTTATGGAACTTTTCGATAAAGGTTAACACTGAATCAAAGTAACATGGCACACGGTAATCAGGGAAATATACTTGAAGATTTGGAAATTTCCAATTTGCTGTTGAATACAAAAGTGCCAATAATTTTATTTACTTAGAAACAGATTATATTTGCATGAGGCTAAATTTATCAGCAGCCACGTCGAATTGACTCTCTGAATCCTCGTCTGACATTTACACTCTTCTGGATCGTATTTACTTGTTACCTGCTGATTCCTAAAAACCGAAAGTCCTTGCATGCATTTGCTTCTTGGAATTATTCACTTAGCAGAATGTACATAACCGGCATGCTGATAGACGGGATCATTACAGCCTTTGTGCATTTAGTTACTGGTCATATATCTGTTGCTGCAGTAGAATTGTACAAATGGAGACTCCTTTATCTTTGTATTATTCAAACGGCATTGTTTGGAGGAGATATGTCATTTTGTTAATCCTATGCGCCTTTCTGAAAAATAAAGTTAAACATGTGATAAGTAGTTATCTTCAGCGAGCGAGAGGATGACATGATGAAAGACAAATATCCAGTGCTTACCTCCCATTGCAATGAGCTTTTCGACACGTGAAACAATATGTTTTCCGTACGTGTACCTCTTCAAACCATTCAAATGTACCTTGATTCGAGATAATATCAACTCAAGATTCTGATCATCACAGGTTTCTAGAACCTTCTGTACAACATAGTTGCCGAATGGATCCTTCATCATCGCCTGCAAATTAATCAGTACATGAGCCTTCATCATCGCCTGCAAATTAATCAGTACATATCTGACTATGTCACGAAACTGAAAACAAGTTGTCATTGAATTTGCACTGAATTGCTCAACGGTTTCAACCTATTTATACTGCCCTAAGCCAGTTTTCACAGCGCACTATTTGTACTTCGTATCAGATTTTAGTATGGAGAAAGAAACATCATTTCAAAAGAACAATAAATGTGAAAAAGTATACTATACAATTGAAACCATTTTGATAAGGGATTATCAAGTCATATTTACAAACCTGCAATGGTTCATTTTCATCGGTGGTCCCTAATATCTCGTCCATTAAAAGTTGTCGCTCCTTTGGTCCACCAAAAGTTAAACACTTCTCGATAACATTGGAAGCAAATTTCTGCTGACTCATTTTCACTATTTGTCCTGCAAGCTTGCTGATAATAGCTGATTGTTCATGTGGCTTCCCGTGTTCAAGTATATGCTATTATTGAAGTAACAAATTCTGATTAACACAATCATATATACAGTAACGTGTGTAGGTGCAAATATAGATACCTTAAGTTGGCAGTCTCTCATGAAAGACAGGAATTTAAGTCAAATTTCAGATACAAAAAACAAACATGATACATTTTGAAATAGAAAAGAAGATTTGGGTGAATTTTAACAAGATAAAAGTTTACAAGTCAAAAGTTGTACCTGAATAACATAATTGCCGTACTGATCTTGGGCCAAAGTGCAGACAGATTGCATGACTTCATTCATGATAATCTCTTGAGTTTTTGGATCTTCGCAGTACTCAAGAGATCTCTGCTAACAACATACTATTCAGCTCAAGGGGTTCAACGATACAAAAAAGGAACTGTCCACGCAGATCATATGTAAAATTAACCTGTATAACACGACATCCATAAGGGTGAGTCGAAAGTGACCCTACTTGCCCTAAGAAAGCAGATATGATAAACTGAATCTGATCCTCAGGGACACACTCAATACACTTCTGAATAACATGATTTCCATTTTGATCACGAACACATTTCATCACAGCACCATCGAGCTCTGCAACCATTTCAATTTTCTGGTTCACATCCACCACTTCCAATGCCTGTGGTCAAAACACATCTGATGAAATGCTTATGACAATCTACTGAATAGCATTAAAGTTGTATATTTCCTAATTAAGCTACTGATGCCACTAATTACTTGAAATCATCAAACGTAATCTTTTTGCTGGTCTCAATCTATCAACTATCAAGTAAAACAAGCGAAACATATGCATAGCTTAGGGCCAACGGAATAGTTATCCATCTATGAAACTAAATTGGTATATGCACATGCAAAAGAGATCACCTTCTGAATTACTCTGCAGCCGTACATTTGAAGACTTAAAGTCAAAACATGACCTTTGAGATTGTTTGCTAACTCTTTCCGTTGACTTTTGGTGCCATGTTCAAAAAACTGCAAAACCAATTTTAGACGTGGTAATAATAAATTGAATAATTAAATATTTTACAAGTGATATAAGCGTACTTTTTGAATGACATAATTCCCGTAAACATGAATCATCAAGGCATGCACTTCAGGAATTATTTCAGAGAAAATCTTCTCTTTCTCATCAATTTTAGCAGTTTCCAGCTTCTGCTGAATAAAGCGACTCCCATATTGGTCCATACTACAACAGAGTAAAACAAAAGTTATGACATTCAAGATGAATATAAAATAGAGATACATATAAAGCAGAAAAATGTAAATATGTGCTTACCTAAATTCAACAACATGACCAAAGATATTCGAAAGTTCGAAAACCCTGGCCTTGTTGTTTTTAAACTCTTCTAGCAAAGATGATGCAGTTCTACCATTTGGGCTAGTAGCCTTATCAGAGAGCCATGCCCCTCTTTGCCCACTCATCGGTGTTCCAACAAGAGGAGAATGCAATTGTTGCTCATTGTGAAAAGCTTTAGATCTTGCATATGCAGATATTGCAGAACTCACCATCGGCATTTCTCTGTAAGGTGTGACAAGACCAAAAGAGTTAAGCAAATGAAACCAATGGTTCATGCCATTGCTTAATGATAGCTCGTGTTGTTGTTTCTGTTGAGCACGCAAGGCTTCAAAGTATGCCTGTTGTATCTCAACAAAATCACTTTGCAAGCCGCCATGCACAACATTGAATGGGTTAGGTAACGTTTGGGACTGGTAGCCAGGTGCCTGATGCACATAACATGCATCCATTATACCAGATGCCATTTGACCTCGACTTGTATTTGACATCCTTCTCAGTGAATTACCTGCACATCAAATAGAAACGGCAATGTAATCAGTACTAAGCCGCACTTGTGACTACTTTTTTTCCTGATACACATAAGTAAAAGTAAAATCTTCTAACCAAGGAATTGACTAGTGAATAAAACTTTTACATAGAAATTCAATGGAAGACAAACACAACCTGCCTCAAGTTGAGTATCTTTATGTACAGCATGCCCCTTTTCTGTACGACCATTGAAGTGGGTGTTTGGGAAGTTACTATTCTGATAAGAGGCCATGGGTCCATTCGGGTGTGAAAATCCTGGTGGATTAGCATTGGAATACAAGTTTGTAGAAGAAAACGCTCTTCTTTGAAGACTAAATGATGATTCATTAGCATCTTGAGCTCTCTGATAAGCAAGGGACCCATTCGCTATTGACAATTCACCATGAGTAGCAGAAGTGACAAGCTTCTTAGATTTATATCTATCAAAATATTGCTGTTGTAAAGACTGACTGTGACCATTGGGCGTACTGAATACAGGTCCCGCAACATGATTGGGTTTGCTTTGGAGATGAGACTGCGCATTAGTAAGACTGATTGATGATAGAGAAGTTTCAATATCAGCTAGCTCTGAGATAACAGCGGATCTGCCATTTCGGTCAACTGGGCCACCAACAGGAACAGGGGACCTTACTACTGCATGTGGTTCGGGTGTTGTGTTCCTGGACAGAGATGAGCCAATCGCACAAGGAAAAAGATGAGAATTTGAAGCATGTCTCGAGCCTCTGACCAGCCCTGAAGGTGATGATGCTCCAGAAGGAATATCCTGGGGCAGTTCATATTCGGTAGTACCAACATGTTCACCAATGACATTGCGGCTGATTGACCGATTCAATTGCTCTGTTTGACCAGGACGATCAAGACCTTCCTGCAAGCTTACATATCAGTGAGTCAAGAACTCAAGTACGATCTTAAAGGACACGGATCAAGACCCAGTTTCAAGTTTGTTCATCATTAGAACCACGAGGATCAGATAAACGTCAACCAAATCCAACACTCAGTTTCCCAATCATTCTACTTGACAATGAGATAACTAAATCAACACTTAAACCACTCAGCTTTCAGAAAAATTACAAATAATTATTTCTTAAGATATATAGAGTGTAATATATAACTAAGCACCTGCAAGATGTCAACGAAGCTTTTACATCGAGCTCCCATTCCAGGTCTAGGGATTACTGTATGACCATTACTATCAGTGTCCAGCCACCCAGAAGATGTCTGCCTACACATATTTGTACCAGAAGCATTCCTCAGTTTTGTCATATTATTTTCATTTTCAGGAACACTTAATCCGGGTTGCATTGAGAATACAGATGTGTTCTGATGTCTGTCATCTGTTACTCTCTTTCTCCTCCAATCATCGGCTCTACCTATGGAGGATGCGGCACCATGAAATCTTTGGGCCACCCGCCAATCTTCCTTGGACAATAATGGGGGTGGAAGCCGGGGGTTAATATTTTCATGCGAGTAGTAATATGATAGGTACTCAGGGTGTGAGCCTATTTCATCTTCTGTCAAAAACACACTGTTGATACTTTCACCATTACTACCGATCTCGTGAAGATTGGTATTTTGATACAGACTTCCCACGGCTCTGAACGATCCCTGTATGGTGGGTGGAGCGCTGCCACTTCTGTAGATGCTCACTTCCCTCTCTTGATTGACAATATCCTGATTACGTCGTTCCCGTAACAACAGTGCAATCTCATTTTGTAAACTATCTCCATTCTGATGAAGATTGATATCAGACGCCATATCTGCTTTTCCAACAGAAATTAGTTAACCATCATGTTGTACTATGTGTACAACAAGCTTGACGAAATCCCGACACATGCAATTGCAACTAAGTCATGTGTAATTTGTGTTCAGGAATTCAACAAGCCAGGCAACTGGTTGTAATTTCAAATAACGTAAGACTAAAACAAATCAAATCTAATATGTCCATTGAAACCCCACCCTTTCACAAAACCCAAACAACCGATCAACTCAATGCAACAACAACTAAACTGCATAGATTGAATGGCATTAAAGCTAATGCATGTTCTAGATGGGAAAAAAATAACATCTTTAAACTAAAGTAGGCCAATCTGAATCAATAGTGCAACATAAATGAAAATAATACACAAAATAATTCGAGGGTAACGTGTTGTAGATGAGAGGAGGAAAGGAACTTGGTACAGTACTTACAAAATTAAAGAATAAGAAATAGTGAGGAGGAGGAGGGTTTCAAGAGAAGTGCAATAAATTCTCCAGACTATTGTTGAATGAGAAGATTGTGGAGGAAGAAGACGAGATCACGATCACGCGAAACTCTCCTCCCTCAATTGAATCCAACAATTTTTTTTATTTTCCGACCAAAACCAAAACCAAAACCAAACTGTTCTCCTTCCTTTTTGTCTTGTTTGTAATTTGTGGCTCGTGGCACGGTGCTATCCACACCGTTGGATTCGATATCGACGGCTCAGATTTCGCATCCTTAATTCTACAGGCATACTGTACCAAATATAAACGTGGATTTCGCTGGCATTATGTTTTTTTTTCTATCGATATCTACATTTTTTGTAGGTATTTTTCATCAATTTTAGTAGTATTTCTCAGTTTAAAAAAAAACAATCATAGGCATTACTTTTACTTTAGAAAATGGAAATTTTTAAATAATAATCAACATATGCGATTGATGAGTTTGTATACGGTACTTATTGTATATGAGCCGTTAAGCTTAACTTTCAGATTTTGAACGTGTGATTTTTAAGAAATTTTGCTGAACAAATAGTTGGGCTTTGCAAAAAATGCATGGGTGGTTGGATCGATGTTTTTTTTGTAATCTCATACGTTAAATTGTTACTATAACAGTTTCATCTCGTGTCATGCCATCTTACAAGAAGTCTCTATTGTTCGTGAAGATGCCGGAAACGAATTCGTTTGTTGACGGTGTTGTGGTGTGTTATTGAATCATTGGAGGCGGAAGAATGGAGATGCGATATCGCGTCGGAAGGTGTCTACAGATCTGATTTGAATGTTTCTCTGCATGTTGATGGTAGAGGGTGAGTTAACAGCCGAGGCTGTCGATGATCTTGGATAAGGCTGAATATGTTCCGAATCCTGATGATATCACGCTCCTACTGCAATGATAAATGTGCAAACACATCCCGGCGTGCATGGGAAGTTCCGGTCCAATTGGAAACAATTAACGCCCACCTAATTCACTGAATGCTCGATTCTGAAAACAAAATGCCATTCTTGCCGTCAGTTGCAGTACCTGGATTCGAGTTATCTTGCCCTTCAAAATGCTCAGGAAACACAGGCACGGAAGGATCAGCGTGTCTTCCAATGGGGAAGGGAAATGCCAGATTTGTTTAGTTTCACTTGTTGGGAAAAAATGATGACGATGCCAATATTTATACAGCAAATGATGTGAATGTCATCTGCAATGCAGAGTGGTATGAAATTTAAATTATTACAATGACACTTACAACAAGCATAGTCAGTAATTAATGATCCAACGAGCGCCATTACAAGGCCTGCAAAAAGATTTGAGATATCATTGCTGAGTGAACGAACACAAATCAAATTGTATATATGTCGAGCCAAAACATGAAACTGCAGTGTCGGAAATCAAGAATGACTTGGCGTGAACTGATGGAAGAAGAGCAAAGATCAAGAGCGCGAGAGAGCGTACACTTTCTCGTTGCTGTCATCACCCAGCAATTATGTCCCTTGCTTGGGTCGATGGTTCCAACACTGCTCTCTGCCAAATTTCAAAGACTTTCTCAATTATTTATTGAATACAACAAATAATCTGATTGAACATATCCATACACAAATAGACATAAATTACAAAAATACCTGAATGGGGAAGAGATTCCCGATTAAGTATTGATTACTGACAAACAGACAAATAATTAATTAACTCTCAGCGACGCCTGTGGACAGTAAAATCGATGGATCAGAAACCCTAGAAATTCAAATACTGAGAAGATCTGAAAATCTAACAGGAATACAAACAACAAAACAATCAACACGTTGTGAAGTCAAACCAGCAGCGTCGTCGTCGTAGACTTCTGCAATCGTAGTAAGTTTCGAATAAAATAGTTTACTGGTAAATACGTACCTGCGAAAGTGGATAGAAGAAGGAGAGAAGAAGTAATCGACGGTAGGACGTAAGAGGGTCTCAGTCTAATAGATGAGGATGACAGCGGTTAAAGGGTAAAACAGGAGGGGAAAAAGCGACAAAAAGTATAACCGCTAAAATGGAGGCATGGAGAGCGACGGGAAGGGAGGACGGCTGCCGGGCAGCAAACGGAAGCACTCTTGTTGTTGGGCTGCTGAAATGGAGGCGTGGAGAGCGACGGGAAGGGAGGAGGAAATGTCGGTCGAGATAAATTAGGATAAGATTGAAAATGTGAGGTTTAGGGTTTCAGATCGAGATCTAATTATTTTGGACGGTTCAGATGGAAATCTGTGTATAAGACTGAGTGTGATTTGAACCGTTGATAAGATTTTGATCAATGAATGAGAGATAATATGTATATATGTGACATTTATAAAAGTATGTAACAATTATAAATGTGTAGCAAAAGCTAAGTTATAGGTTATAAATTTAAAATAATTAATATAAAAGAATAAAATTTAAAAATCTCAAAAATTAAGACAAATTATAAACATACATAAATATACTTGATATACTTAATTTATTTCAAAATTTAATGAAACTTATGTATTCTATTCACTTAGTTTGTATTTTAATAAGGTAATTAGATTATATACATTGAATGTATGAAACTTATGTATTATATTCACTTAGTTCTTGTTAATTATATTATATATTATATGTAAATGTAAATATATATGAAACTTTAACATACAAGGGGTTAAGAAGTTAGAATGGTAGAGGGTTTGAAGGGTTTGAAGGATTAAGAGGGTTTGAAGGTTATAAGGGTAGAGGGTTTGAAGAGTTAAGAGGGTTTAAGGGTTTGAAGGGTTAAGAGGGTTTGAAGGTTATAAGTGTAGGGGGTTTGAAGAGTTAAGAGGATTTGAGGATTAATAATTAAAATAATTAAAATATAAAATTATTTACCCAAAATTTGCACACACATATATACACTAATACTTAAGTTAAATGATTAATTGTATGAAATG
>JAWWMW010088055.1:0-12075 GCA_035048345.1 Echeveria elegans
TTTCCCTCCACATTTAGCGTCCACGTGGTCGCTAACTTTTGCCGGGAAATGGTTCGCGCCTGATTTTAGCGTCCAGGCTGGCGTTAGCGACCACGTGGACGCCAATGAGCGTCCAGTATGGAACTAGCGACCACGTGGACGCTAATTGGCGTCCACATCTTGTTGGACGCTAACGTCTGGTCGCAAAAGGAGCAGATTCTTGTAGTGATTTTGGATGGTACTTGTAATGAGTTTTTGCTTGGTATATATATATATATATTTTGCAAACAGAGTTTGATAACGGTTTAAGTGGTCTACGTCGTTTAATTCATTTTCCATATAAAATACATTCATAATATATTCATTCATCTAAAATTCCACCTTACACTAGTATATATGGGCATGAGAGTAAAATCTTATTTATTCGCTAAATTTGTGCCATATTTCACAACAGTGAAAGAAACTACGCGATATTTTAAACGGAAAAATTCCTAATTAAATTCAACTTGTCAGGTTAGACCAGGAGTGAGTTAATAAAAAACTGATCCGTGTATCTTTAAAGCCATTTCAATTGTATGGTGTGATGCTCTTGAACTAAATATATGAGAGGGCTCTTCATCCTTAAAGTTGTGCACGATACAAAATATATCAAAACTCAAATGACAGGGAGTCCACAGAATTTTCATGGCTTTTTAGTCTAATTGAAAATAAAAAGACTTCCCATATCAAGCGCCACATTTCATGATAACTCATTTTTAATCTTTCCGAACTCAAAAATAAGCAGACATGGACACATGTCATAAAATTGAGAGATGTTATGGAGACTACTGATTGATCGTGCATGTATGCTTTTCTCTACACCGCATTTCGTCGGCATTTTTGTTGCATTAATCATGGTACGTGTTGTTAACAAGCTTGTTTATGTTGGCCGGAAAAAAGTGAGAGAATAGGTCACTCGTTGGGAACTGACTAGGGCTTATCAATACTAAGCATCCCACTAACAACCACGCATTTAGCTTTAAGCTAAATATCATGACATGTATAAACCACAGCCTGAAAACTTTTTATTTTATAAAACGCCAAATTTTACCCTATTTGATCTCTACAATGGAGAAAAAGGTTTATTGATGGCCAACTATCTCCTATTGTCTTGGCTTGATTTTACGGTAGTGGATTGAATGATGCATAGATGCCTAACTTCACCCATGCAACTCACCATCTAACAAAAAAAATTACATAATGGTCACAAGAATTCTAGACCAGAGAAACCTTTAACTGGAATCTTCTTTAGTGTCCCAAGCCAAACATTTGGTAAGTGATTGGAAAATTCCAATTGGCCTATTTCTATGCATGATTTGATAAAATTGGATGCATGCTATATTTGAGAAAATCTCAAGGGATGGCGGTTCAATGTGTGGGTCACAGTTAATACATTTTTATTACTATCAGTCCAACCCAAACTGAGGAACGAGTTGTTAGAGGTGCTTAGTTAGAAATTGTATATTGGGCATTAGGGCGTGTCCAAGATAATAGTGAGTGCAACATCAAAACGATATGTGTAAGTATAGCTTACAGAAAATACAGATCTTTTGGGGGAAAAATAGATCAGTCTATAATGATAACTGAAAGCTGTAATTTTTTTTTAGTGTTTGCTAAATAACAAGGTCTTGAATAGAGGCCGAAAAGAGAAATTATGTATTCAAGTATTTCATTCCATACAAAAGACAATGGCAGAGTGATACAAACCATGTACCTGGCACAAATAAGACCACTTTAGATATAAAATAATATTCACCACAAGCCTTGCCTAACTGTTACCTTTAATGCATGTATATAAACATGGCAAATGGCAATAGAAGCCTCAAGTTCTTTGCAGTTCATAGACATACAACAAAGCTTCAAACCTCAAAAGCTTGCAGCTGCAAAGAGCTTCACTTTGCCTGTCGAAGATGACTCTTTTCACCGCAGAACACCTCGCATTTTTCGCAGGCCTCATGGGTATATACAGTTATAAGTTCCATATCATTCACAGTTATTACTCGGAGATAACTCTAAATTCTTATATGAGTACTTGTGTATTTTCTTTAAAGGTAACATCATATCATTCTTGGTGTTCTTGGCCCCTGTGTAAGTTCAAAACTTTAGTAAGAAAGCCTCAAACTTCTGTGCTTTAAACATGCTTTGTCTCACTTATTTTACTGAACAGACCAACTTTTTACACCATTTATAAGAAGAAATCGTCGGACGGGTTCCAATCCCTACCATACATTGTTGCATTCTTCAGTGCAAGCTTGCTGCTGTACTACGCCTACCTCAAGAAAAACGCCTACATGATCATCAGCATCAACGGAATTGGATGTGTGATTGAGCTCATTTATCTTTCAATATTCCTTTTATATGCATCCAGAGAAGCTAGGGTATTTTCTCTCTCTTTTTTCTTTCTTTTACCACATCATCAACGGCTTTTTCTCTCACTTTTTTTTTCTGCACTCTTAATTTTTTATTTGATTCTTGTAAAACTGATATCATTAACACATCACCTCTTTTATTAACAATGTAGATGTTCACTCTCAAACTGATAATTGCCAGCAATGTTGGGGCTCTGGGGATGATCGTGCTAGTTACCCTAGTATTTGTCCACACTAATGCTTTACGTGTAACAATCGTCGGATGGACCTGTGCAATCATCAATCTTGCCGTGTTTGCAGCTCCGCTCAGTATCATGGTAATATTATTGTCATTTCTACAAAATTGACTTGATTTGTGTGGATTGATTTTGAGAATTCTCAAATAAAAACTTCGATTTTTTTAAATTCTTTCTTTGCAGAAGCAAGTCATTACCACAAAGAGTGTTGAGTTCATGCCATTTAATCTCTCTTTCTTTCTCACCCTTTGCGCAACTGCTTGGTTCTTCTATGGGTTATTTGTGAAAGACATGTACATTGCTGTAAGTACCAATTTCGATTATTCGACCAAATGTTATGTATGATATATGGGTGAGACTCATGAATGTATATCATATCTATCTGACATTTTATTGATTTTTATCAGATACCAAACGTAATGGGATTTATCTTCGGCATAGCTCAAATGACTCTCTACATGATTTACAAGAATGCAAAGCCTGATAACATCAAAATGAAGAGCTTCGAGCAAGACGAAGAGAAAGCCATTGAGCAGGCATCAGTTCATCCAACAAATGTTGAACTTAATTCCATTGTTGCAAACTAGTCTTCTCAAATCTGTGTCAACTTACCTCCTGGATGGTTGCTCTGAGATGATCCCCAGGAGATGGACATCAACAACCTCTGCAAACTAACTAGTTTTTGTACTACTTTTGGTGTAGTCACACACACACCATTCCCCAAATAATGCCGTGACGTTCTGTCGTATCTTTCTCTGTTGAATGTGTTCTGTCCTTCACCTACGTAATTATATGTTTTTAAGGTTATTCTGTACTGTTTTTTCAGTAATGTATCTCAAACGTGCATATAGCCCACAACTATGTATGTGTGAAATCTTCTGAAACTCTTTTGAGTTTATTGCTTGCTCTTCACAGCAATATTACCGAAATGCCCTTCTTTTTTTCTTTTTTATTTTGAGCCATATTTGCAAATGATTGGTCTATATGTCCATCCATGCACATTATACTGAACGGGGGTGAATGACATTTAACAATATTAACAGATAAATCGAATAGAACGAACAACATGTGATTAAAGAAATATTGATTCATGTGGCGGCTACAAACGATTTTAATATGTAAAGAAATGACTATTCTTATTGGTGAGTGTTGCTATGCTAGACTTTGAGACCTTGGATGTGTTGTACTGAACTTCATGACGTCTAGTAGACGTTAGGATAATTTGGTAATTTTATCCTCAAGGCTTAATTCGGCTTGACACAACCCTCGACGAACATGACACTACAACTGATTTACAGAGCCAACAGAACTCAGTTTCGAACTTCGAATGGAGTAGCCATTGCACTAGAATTGCATATTTTTCTAACATGCAAGTGGAAATAAGCAAGTCCGATGATACACATCATTTATGAACAGAGGCTATATTAACAATCTAGGATAGCTAGGCACATTTGCAGCTCCTGCTCGGATTTAATAATATTTACCGTCTAGAACATGTTATCATACTTGGACTTGAGAGTAGACTTACTTGCCATCTTCAGATATGGTCCCTCCTGGATGCATAACCTGCAAAGTACAATGAGCCTCTCCCATAATCTCCTGACATAATCCTCACTGCATTCTCATCTTTCATTATGGCGTGTATCTGATCGTACTTAGCAGGGGTAAATGTGTAGTTGACATCGTTCTTGGGAGTAACCATGGCATCTTCTTCAGTGCCGAGAACAATAAAGGCATTTCCTGATCCCGTTTGCCGATCTGTTCTGAAATTGTTACTGTCTCTTCCTCCTCCTCTACCTGTTCTATAACCAAGAGAATATTCAATCAGCTTGTAGAATCTATCTTTAGTGTGGCCAACAGATTGAAAATGAGTGCAAAACAGTTTACTTCGATTCCTTATGTTGAGAACCCCTCATAGCTGGCTTGCCACTGTTACCTTCAACCGACTGGTTAATATACATGGCTGAAACATCAAAGTTCAAATTCTTGGTCACGCCCCTTTCACTCTCGTTTTGAGAAACCATGTCAAACACCACATCCATGTTAGTAGGTAAGTCAGGTAATACTAAGAGCTAAGTTCGAATCTGACTGTGAACTTCCCCAAGTCCCATCAAGAATTCGATAACATGGTTGGTTTCCCTTTCTTTAGCTTCTTTCTGGCAACCAACACAAGAATCTTCATCAACACAAATCTCCTTTATCTCTAACAGCATCTAACTGCCCCCAGCACTTGCTCAGTTTGTCAAAATAATTAAAGACTTCCAAGTCTCCTTGTGCCATGTTGGTAATAATTTTCTTAGTGGCATACTCAGCATACTCACGAGAGATATGTTCGAACCAGCATACCTGATGTGTAGAGTCTTCCAGGCAGTCATGACGTCTTTGGCATGAAAGATGTGACCAGCAATCTTGTTGAAACAGAGTTCACTAACCAGGACATGACGACATCATGGTTACTGTTGCCACCTTAACAACTCATCAGGATCAGCAGGGCGCGGGTAAAGGCCGTGAATGAACCCAAGCTTCTTTCGCTCAGAAAGGGCGAACTCAATGGACTTTTCTCAATTAATGAAATTCTCGCTCCCCACAAGAAGATCGGTGACAAGCGGCGGACCTGTGACCTCCGTGCTGTTGATGAAATAAGGGTCAAAGGTAGGCTTAAAGAACCAGACCCAGCTTGTGTTGTAGAACCCGAAACGTCACCTTGAGTCTTCTCAGAAACTACATCCATGACCACGAGAAATAGAATCGGAATGACGAGAAAAGCTCACAATGGAACAACGACTTGAATGTCCTTTACAAAGAACGACAACGCTGCCCTGAAACCATGAAGAAAAGCACGTGCCGAAAGCGATTGAAGGCTGAGCTGAGTCCTAGACGAACTCCAGCAGCGGACCACATCAGGAGATGAAACCCTAGTTTGGGAACGAAATGTTTTCTTCTTAGCAAAGCAAAACAATGTTTATATATAGGGCCCTAATGTAAATATGTACAAGTAATATAAAATACACTAAGTACCCCCTTAGAAACAATTCCAACAAAAACCATGAACATTAGAAAGCTTACCACCGAAAGACTTGAACGCATCAATTTTGAAAAATCATCAACATTAGATAGAAGCATACCCATCAACCTGGAAGACAACTATTGACGAACACAATAGCCAGAACAAAACATGAATATTGAATGTCCCAACTAACAGGCTTGAACACCACGTTCCAAAATTACTCCATCGTCAAAGAGCTAACTGTTCCTTGAAACCTGACATTCATCGTACGATAGAAGAAATGAAGGAATGAATCAACGCTGTCTCGAATACAATTTGTTTTTTTACACGTGACGACTTTATAAACAAGTTGCTATAAACTAACTGGCGTCCATCTTGGATTAATCGGCAAGGTGAGAGGATGGAATGTTTCGATTCGAATACTAATGATTTAAATTTTGATTTTCTCATATCCGACAATTACGGAAATGATTTATTGAATGATTGGAAACTAATAACAATTCGGCATCGATCCATTAGGATATATATATATATTTAGCTGAAACATTTTTTAATTGGATTGGATGATCTTCACTGAGGTTGTGCCTTGTCATCCGTTCAAATTAAACATGGAGTATTGGACTTGATCCATCAGGATATATATCAAGTCCTAAAAAGTCCGTGATCCACTCAACTCAGCCTCTGGCTCGACCTCCAAGTTGTCTATATCACCCTCAAAGCTCTCATCACCCGATGCTTCCTCACGCATCTTGTACCCTGAAGGAATCGGCATTCCAGGCATCCATTCTGGTAGGGGCTCAATGATCATGATGGTGAAGTCTGGGGCATGGTACTCCATAACCCTCTCCACATTAAATATCCATCGTCTCTGAGCCTGAGGATCCATCCATGGGAACTCAGCCTGCGCCCTGCCCTATGCTTGCGCATTGCTGCTGGCCTGATTGCGTGCTCGCGCACTTCTGCGTAGTGGCCCTTGCTTGCGCATAGTGGTTGCGCGTGGTTTTCTTACCCTTACAACTGACTGTTCTCTCTGCGCGGCTTCTTGCTCATCCTGCGCAACTTCCTGCTCGGTTATGTCCTCATCATCCATTGGTATGCCTTCACTCATGGGCAGGACCGCGAACCCCTCATAGCACCATTCGGCTTCATCATTCTCATCTACCTTTATTGTGCGCATTTTGATCATCTTCGCCTTAGTCAAGAACTCCGGCCTTAAAACCTTTGGCCCCTCACATGATCCTGTCAATGCATCATTCGGCAGTAGTAACTGATCATGCCTCCCGCGGTTAAATTAAATGATAAAAATTAAAAGAAACTAAAATTAACTTTACTAACTCAGGCTGCCTCCCGAGGAGCGTGCTTTTTAACGCCTTTGGCTCAACGATTTCGCGCCTCAATCTCCTATTGTTGGCGCTGTCAATTCAAACTCCTTGTCCGGGGCACCTCCTTTCCATTATAGTTTTTTACTCCCTTGTCATTTACTATAACCTTCTTCCCCGTTTGTTGTCCGACTTCAAATGTTTGTCGAAGAATGTGTTTGTTGCGTTTCATCTTTGTCGGCACCTTATCTGGCTCTTTCTTGCCGAACACCGGTAACTTCTCTCCTTCGCCTAGGAATGAGTTTTTCAGGTGTTTCGGCATCGGTGGTTTTTGTTCAATCTCAGGATCCTGCATCACCGACGGAACAAGTTTTGCAGTTACGCATAATTTGATTGCATTTAAATCAAATATGTCCGTCTGCGTATGTTTTTCTTCCGTCCTCTCCAATACTTCTCCTGGTTCATGGATGAAGTATATTGTTGCCTCTCTGCTTCCCTCACTTTTCTCTTATACAAAGCTCCAAGGCATCTTCATTATTTTGAATTTTAGATTCACAAGTTCCCCCTTTTATCTATGTCCACCACACGGGTCTCTATAATATCAGGTGGGTCATACAGAAAATCATAACCATTAAACGATACCTTTTTACCGTTCGCTTCCATTGATACTTCCTCGTTCCAAGAATCAATTCTTGTTCTTGCAGTTACCATGAATGGGCGTCCAAGTATAATTTGTAAATCCTCCTCGCTTTCTTCAGCATCATTCTTCAGGGCATAAAAATCTGCAAGAAACATTAGGTCCTGCACACGCACCATAACATCCACAAGAATGATGCGATACACGATTTTCGATACAATGAGTGTGCAGGAGAATGAGTAACAACTTGCTAGGTCCGGCACACGCACCATAACAGCCTAGGTTTCGTACACGATTTACTAGCAAGCTGGAGAATCAAATTAGTAAGTTGAAGAGGTCCAACTTGCATAGTGCGATACAATGAGTAAGGTATGACATTATTAGCATAGCCTAAGTCTAGCATGCAGTGATCCATTCATGCGTTACCAATAATGCATGAAATGTCGAACGTACCTCGATCCTCGCATTTAGGACCTACCTCACAATTATGAACTGCTGAAACATTTTGTTTAAGAGGTACCTGCCCAGCCCTCGATCCTCATCAGCGCGTAGTACACAATTCCTTTAAGAACTTGGCATACTTCCATATTTCCTGGATAGCGTCTAAGAGTGAAATCGATATTTCAACTTTATTGAAAAGCTCCAACATGTCTTCATCCAATGCTAGGCTCTTCTTAGGCTTCTTTATTTGGGTTGGGAAGGGTAAATGTGGAGTAATCTGATCAAAAATGGCTTTGACTTTGGAATGTACGCGGACTCCCTTCTAATTACGTATGTGGACTCTTTTGGAGTTTTCGGATATTCGATAGAGTCCGCGTGATGAAATTCATTTGGTGCCGCGTGATCCTTTGATGACGTCCCAGAATTTTGTTGTTCAAAATCCTTCTATTGTCTTCTAACCTCTTTCCACTGCACAATGTCATCGCGTTCACCCCACACTTAGGGTTTGGCACAGTCTGCGACGGAAGTCCCCCTTTTTCCGCCATTAATTCAGCTACATCAGCAGTTGGTTGTCCTACTTGCACATTGAGTTGCCCTATTTGCTTGCTCGTCACTTCCATGAAATTGTCGAGTTTCTTGCTCAATGTTCCTATCGTATTGTCCGTTCGTTTGTCGTATGTGTCCATTTGATTGGAAGTTGTCTGACAATGTCTTCTAATGGTCGTTCTTGGTTAGCATTGCTTGATCCGACCTGATTGTACTCTCTCATTGGCTGATTCTGATAATTATGTCTTTGAGGCGGAGGCTGATATGGCTACGACTGCTGATTCAGCTGTTGATTCAAAAATCCTCCATATTTCCAGCTATACCCATTTGCTGCGACCCCAAACAGAGGTTGTTGCCTGTTATGCTGCAGAAATCCGCCCATAGCATTGACTTCAGCAACATCGTCATTCTACAATGTAGGGCATTCGTCCATTCTATGGTTGGTCAACCCACCCAGCTCACAAGGTTTAACTCCATTTGCCCGCGCAACCTTCATCATGCGCACCATCTCCTTCAGTTCATTAAGTTCACCAGCCAATGGATTCTCAGCAACTTCTATTTGTGAAACAGTCCGCACTCAGCTAGTATCCTCTCTACGAGTAATCTCTTCCCCGAAGCGCGCACTCTCTCCCGTTTCTCAGTTTTGTCATTTAAATCCCCAACTTCTCAGTTTTGTCCATTTAAATCCTCAACTCAATTTTGCCCATTTAAATCCTCAACTTCTTAGTTGACTTTTAAAAAACTTCTTAGTTTATGTTGACTTTGCCATTATAGGCATCAGTTGAGCATTTATGGCTTAGGTTTTAGGCATATAATGACAAAGTCAACATAAACATAAGTTTTTTTTGAAAGTCAACTAAGAAGTTAAGGATTTAAATGGTCAAAACTGAGTTGAGAATTTAAAAGGGCAAAACTAAGAAGTTGAGGATTTAAATGACAGTTTTGCCAATTCAACAAACATATAAAATACGCACAAGTCTCATACTACAATGTCGCACTCACAATTTCCCAAACTGAATATCAATTTAGCTACTAAATTGCCTTGTATTGAATAATGGAAATATGAAGTTGACAAATACGAGAATGTATATTGAAAAAACAAGACGTAAACCAAGACAAAACTCCAAGCTTTTCCTCCTCTTCCAATCCCGCAGCCGCCTGCTGCTCCTCTTTAGAAAAAATGGTTTTCCCCCTCTCTCATTGATACCATTTCTTTCCATTTATACTTGGGTTAAATTTGAGGTGGGCTAAAATCTGCACGTACGCGGACTCTTCAGAAATTTAGGTACGCGGACATTTGGAGAATTTCTAGATATTATAGTTAGGTCTTTGTAGTGAAATTAAAGCTAGGTCCGCGAGCTCATCTGTTTCCTTTTTTGCGGACTGCACTGACTTGCGACTTCTAGCTCCGTTTTGAACGTCTTCAAATTAGAATTTGAAGTTGGCGTAAACTATGAATTTTTAGCTCTTTGAGTCAGATTTCCCACCATATAGATGTTTCCATCGGAGAAATAATGAATAACTAGCAAGGTCACGATGAAGCAAAGGTCAAGTCTGCCTTTTCGGTGGAATACTCCATAAAATGGCCTTTTGATCCAATTTCTTCCCAAATGCTCTAGATATATCAGTGACAAGAAACACCATCAAAAAGTAACATTTCATCATGAAAATATAATCAATTTGTGGGAATTAACGACTCGATCGACCGTATAAATACGCTCCATCACAAAACTAACTTCAAGAAGAGAGCATTTCCTTTCTGACCCCGAGCTCCACTGATTCAAGAAACAATCAATTTCCATCCTCAACTACAAATACATCATCAACTAGGCATAAGTTTACATTTAAAAGCATGTTTATTCCAAGGATTAAGAGAGTGGTTTTTCTACCTATTGCTCCTACAACGCGGCCCAATACGCAGATGAGAAGTGAGGGAAATGCATGACATTCACATTCTGCAGGGTCGCAGTGCAGGGCAGGTCCTAATTGGTCTGTGCAGGACAGGTTCTGGTCCAAGTAACTGTGCCCCGCGGGCAGGGCAAATATCCCGATTCCAACCCGCACAGGGCAGGTCGCAATCTGCGGTGGACCTGCTCCGCCCTGCCACGTTGCCACCCCTAGCTGTGGAATGGGAGGTTTCTTAATAATGAATGGACACATATAAACACACCTGTTATAATTATATCGAGTGTATCTTTGCATTCGACGTTTTCAACGAGACAAATAAATATGAATTATCAAATTTCAGTCAAATTATAAATCTTTGCATTGTATTAGAATCAAGGAATGGGTGAGCATAAAAGGAATGGGTAATAACACTGACGAAATTGAGACGCGGAAGGTGGAAATAGAAGTGTATCTTTGTTAGTATTAATTTTTTTTATAAATAAAGTAAGAAAAAAAATTACTTGATTATTAGGTTGTGACAATTCAATTGGACCAAACATCAAAACCATACGATTTCATTGAGTTTAACGTTTTCATTTGGCGGCGCAGAAGTTGTGCATTGCATGAAGTTGATGTTGAAATATAATGAAGTTGTTATGAAGTCTTTAGAATGATGTTCCTATTTTATTGGAGATGTCGCAAGCTTGTGATTTAAGTTATGATTATTTAATTGAGACTAGTTATATCATATTATAAGATAGTCTTGTATTACATATATCCACTCATCGAAAAAATCATAAAAAATTATTTGGAACTGCGATTTTAGATATTGACTAGTTTGTCTATGAGTTGACTCGAGACAATATGGTTAAAACGTAAACTCGTACGTGTACCACGAGTTTACAATTTAAAATGACATTCTAAAACATGGCTCACGTGTTTAAAATAATTCAACATATTTTACACAAAAAATGAGTTTGGTAATGAAAAATTCAGATTTGTCATCTCGGGTGTTTCCCGAGTTTTGAATTAGTAGTATACTTTATGCATTTATGTTGAAATTGTGATTGTTGTTCCAATTATATTGTGTTCATATCAGTCATTTTCTTTTATTTATATAAACATATTGATTATGATATGATAGAGACTTCAATTTAAATACATTTCGGCATGAAAAATTGTATTAATGCATATAGAGTATTAAAAGTGTGGCAAAATTAATAAATTTTGCATCAAATTTCATGTCTATCAACTTTAAGTTTGGATGTGGAATAGTGCTCGTTTTGTGTATATATATACAGTCTCATGCAGAACTTATAGTATTGTGTTTCACTAGTACTCTTTGTGATATCTTATTTAAGAATGGCTAAGCTTGTTTTGGTTTCAAGTTTTGTGTTTTCGTGGCTGCTTTTCTCAAACTATTTATCATGTGAGGGAGCCAGGATGCTCGGAGCAGTAAATGTAATAAGTAGAGGTCCTCATGAGGCTTATCCGAACAACCTTGATAATGTCAAGGATGAATTCGATTTAACAAAAGTTACTTCTGATCTTTCGCTTAAAAATTCAGGAACAGACAAGTCACACGGGGAGCCAGATCGTAATCTTCCTCTGAGAC
>JAWWMW010088084.1:0-12073 GCA_035048345.1 Echeveria elegans
AAACTGCATGTGTAGCGCATATCTTATGTCAAACGTAAGTAAAGTATAAAGTAGCTTGAATGAGAATGAGAATGAGAATGAGAATGAAGCATTTGGAGATAGCTTGAATCAAGTAATGAACATTTTTTTTTTTGGATTGCAACAACTTCATTGATTGATACATGGAAGAGAAGTACAAGAAAGCATAGCTCAAGTACAAATACCTCTTTGAATGCTCAGGCCTACCACAGGCACCACCACACTATCGCCAGTGCTCACACAATGGAGACTATCAATCAAAGCAAGATACAACACCACTCACCAAACTCGTGAGGAAAATAGAAAGCTTCCACACTATGTGGGAAGACTACAAAGCTCCTACACTAACAGAGAGGAAAAAATAGAAGCTCCTACACATAACTGTGAGGAGAATGTCAGTCACTAGATAAACCAACAACAAGGCAACTGATTAACTAATCTAAAACTAAACTATTCTAAAGCTAACTATTCAAAGCACCACCCGCAGCAGAACAAGTTCAACCGAGCAGAATAGCATATGAGCATCAATCCAAGCTAGAGCCACTCGTAAATCCGGGTAAGCCACGCCGCACCTACCAGCCGAAAGAAGCAACACCCAGACGTGCGCCAACCCATCGAATCTGAAAAAATAACCACCAAAATCCCCGCGCACAGATTCGAGAGTCACCGCACGATCGAGGTCCAAGATTTGATCCAAACTTTCAGGATCAGCTGTCACGTCCCGCGACTGGAGACAGGAAGCACGACGAACACCTTGATGCTGTTCAGGGCATGAGCCACGAACCAGCCACATCGAAGAGATCTCAGAAGATTGGTCGGTGAAGGTTGAGGAAGGCAGGGGAAACAAGACATAACCTAAACTAATCCAAAACATAAATCAACAAAGCATATCCTACCTGAGCAACCGATCCCGTAATAGCCACACCAAGACTGGACCGAGCCAGGAGCCATGAGCTTCAGGGCCGGAAACCACCCCACTACTCACCAAGCCACACACGCCGCATGTACGAAACCTAACCGCGCCCGGCGCCCCAAGCCTTCTACCGGAGCCACGTCCAGATCGGAAACGGAGGACCACCAAGAGACGGTCAGATCTGAAATTGAGGACCGTCGTTTGCCAATCCAGAACATCTAGCCACAGATCTGACCACCTCACGCCGTCCGAAGTGGGTTTGAGGACTCCCGACACCATCGAACTCAAGACGGACATCAAGCTTGTTCAGCAACGGGGAAGAGATTAGGGAGCTTGCTCTTATTTCAGGGGAACCGAGAGAGGAGAGGGCAGAGAGCAACCCTCCGTGAAGGGGAGCCCTCCGCCCCGGAGGAGCTCAAAAGGGAGACGGCTAGGGTTTTGGAACAATTAAACATCTGCAAACAGCTGTTCGCTTTGTTGTTTGATGTTGGTGATTTTTTGTATTTTGGGATTGTATTTTAAGACTGTTGGTTGATTTGAACAGTAGGTGCTTTTTGTTAATGGAAGTGTCGAAGGATTTGGTAGCCGTGGTTGTGTGTTTGCGGTTGTAGTTCTTATTGTTGTTATTCTTCGATTTTAAGTAGAGTTGTTAAGTGGGATGATCGGAAGTTGGGTGGTCGTCGGAGGTTTAACTTTTATGGCTTTCGATTCCCTTCGGGACGACGAGTTTGACACTTGTCATTGATAAATTATAAGTATCATATATAGTGACGTTAGGTCCTGTTAACATTAGATGTTTCCTTGACAACATTAAATTTCAATGATTCCACGATCAAAGTGTCACTTTGCATTATAAAAAATACATCATTATCAGAAATAAAATGCATTCACATAACATCAAGCCAATCCCATCACTCAAATATATATCATAATATTATTGAATTAAAGCAATTTTTCTCGCTAGAGACACGATCTACAAACACGCTAAAGTAATACACTACATGTTCTAATTAAACAATATTAAGGTAATGTCTCATTTATGTTCTCAGCCTATTATTAACCGCTAAATTCTTAAGTAGAAATAACTAATTTCAAACTCTTAATGTGAATTTCAATTTGACGTAAATTAGAGATATGTAGTCTCTTGGGTCTTCTTTCGAATGCAATATAGCTTGTTTCCATCCTTTACATAACGATTTCCCAGGAAACTTTCAAAGCAACAAAGGTCCTATTTCTCTTTTTGGTAAAATACTTCGTAAGTTGGACAGTTAATTTATTTTCTTTCTAAGCTGTCTTGATGCACATGTGAAACGAAACACTATCAAAATGTAATATTTCACAAGAAAAATGTATTAAATAAGGAAAATAAGTGAACAGATGGATCATATAAATATACTCCATTAAAATTACTTAAAAATTTCACATGATCGTCGCTTGAGCATTGCGAATATCGTTCTGTTTATGAAATAACTTAAATGATTCTTAAGAACAGTTACTGTATATAAGTTATACAAAATTGCAAAACTAAAATTATGACTACGGAATAGTAGACACAATCCTTTAACAACAACACACTCTAAATTTTGTGAACAATCACAGATGTGCTAAATCAAAATGATGCGCCTCAAGCCAACATGGTAAGTGGTTAACTGGTTGAGATCCTTGTCTTGGAATCTCAAGGTCAAGGGTTCAAACTCTCACCCATGCATGTCATGCTTCTTCTCATAAATAGTATATGTGGAAGGTTTGTTATTTCTTCCCACTATGAGGTGTGGAAGGTTTGTTATTTATTCTCACAATGAGGTGTGAAAGGTGTTTATTTGTCCCGCCTAGGTGTGGATGTGTTGTTCATCCCGTGCTCAAGTGATAGTTGCTAATGGCGTGGAGTTGTTATTCATTGGTAGAGGTGTCTGATGCGGTCCGTGCACTACACCAAACTAGAGACTTAGCAACCACAACCTATACGTGGTCGCAAGCAACAATATGGTCGTTAAATTTGGTGCGAAAATTTCCCAAAAAAATTCAGCTTCCATTTAGCGACCACATGGTCGCAAATGTTGGCGCAAAATTTCAATAGCGACCACGTGTTTGCTAAAAATTGGAGGGAAAGTTTTGCGCCAATCCTTTGCGACCACGTAGTCACAAAAATTAATATTTTTTTATTTTTCCAATTCTATTTATTTTTATTTATTTTTGTTGAATATGAAATTTAGTCTGTTCGACTATTAGAATGCTTAAGGATTCAGTTGTCGCAGATCTTGTGTCAACTAGTTAGTGCAGATAGTTAATGTTGCAGAAATTTAAAATGACACAGGAATTGGTAACCTGGTTCGGCTCCTTTAAGGCTTAGTCCGGGGGGCTACTCCAAGCCCGGTGGAAACAGTTCACTATGATGAATAATTCTTACACAACACACTTACAACATGTAATGCTTGAGCTCAGAATTAAATAGTGAATGGATCTGAAACAACCTCCGGCTCCAGAGACAGGACCACGTCCTGATATCCACCAGTTCAGAATCTACTGAACTCTTCTGTCACAGCGTTCTCAGACCTCGCTTCAACACTGACAGGGTAAAGCAGCTTGTTACGGCTGGACGACGTTTTGTCTGAATTGTCACCTGAATGTGACGGATGAAATCGCCGGAATGAAAGCTCTCGTCGGAAAACTGAATGTGTGTGTTTTGCGTAATTTTTCCAACTTTGCACGAATGATAGCAGCTCTATTTATATTACTAAGTTTCGTGCTGCTGAAGGAGATTCTGTTGCCAAAGATAAAGATCTGAATTTCGTGCTGCTCAAGTAGATATACTTGCTAAAAGATAATGATCTTCTCTCCAAGATTATCTTTAAATATCTTTCCTTCATTATCTACTTGATATTAAAAAGCAGGTACGATCTCTCTCTGATCTGATTCAGATTTAATCCACGATTTTAGGAACTTCATTATTACTTTCCAAAAGATAATGATCATTATATATATGCTGACGTGGCATACGATGTTGAAGCATCTCTTGCTTCAGATGCTGCCTCAGACGCTGGTTCAACATTACTTTAAGGTTGTCCAAAAATTGCCATTCATGAGCTCTTAACTTCATGGAGCTCTCATATATAAAAATAAAAATAAAATAAGAACACAAATTATAAAAATATATTAATAATGTAAAATGATTTTATTGGTGTTTATATTATCTACCTCGGGAGATGATATAATTATAGATAATTTTCTCTCGATGATAATAATCATAATAATACTCTCTTATAGGAGTTAAATAGACATCATTTTGTGGTGATTAAAAAATATAAAATTACCCCGTAATGATGTTTGCAATGTACCACATCAAAGGATTACACGAGGAAAACAATTTATGAGTAAATTCATCTTGTGGGGCATTAATTGTATTAACAAAAATAGAGTATTTTACATTATGGTTTGAATAAAAATATGAATTAAATATTAATTTACACTATTCAAATATTAAGGGTCTGTTCTTTTGACATGAACGAACTTCTAGTGAACTGATCAGATTTGATATGAACTGATTAGAATGGAATTTTTTTAAAAAAAAAAAAAAGGATCATAGGATTTCACACCTACCCCATTGGTGCCATTGATGGGGACTGAACCCTTGACCTTTGGTTCAAGAACAAGTGTCTTTACCACTTGACCACCACTCAATTAGCGATTATAACGGAATTGAGCTGATCTGAACTGAATTGATCGAATCTGAACTAATCTGATATAAAATGAATTGAACAAAATATTATTGATCCCCCAAGTTGGGCTCACTACCACTTCTAACTTTGAAAACATAGTCATCCACTTTACGGCTATTAATTAAGGAAATATTCCATGGCTCGAAGCAGTTGAAAGTAGGGGGCACAAACCGATCTACTCTATAAGAATTTCTGACCATTTTGTTCTTCTCCTTCTTGAGGCTAGGTTTTTATTTAAAGATCGATAGAAACTGGCTCAAAGAGCTGTGATCCAACACTCTAAGGACAATATCCATCAAAAGTCATTCTTGAGATTATGGTTTAGAATAATAGTACAATATGCAAGGTCATATGTAATTTAGTTGTAATTGCAGTAGTAAATGCAATGGAATGACATTGATTTTATTTTTATTTTTGGTTTAAAACATTTCAAAGTAGCATATGATGCATTCAGCAAGTAAAAGGATTGCGTTAGTATCTCATTACTCAATCAAGGATCAACTGCCCATTGGTCAGACACCTTTTAAGTTGCATACATACTTGCCATAATATGAAAAAAATAGGACCCTGAATGACAAGTGACTTAATCGATTTACCCGCTGGCCTCTCTAAACAAGAATTAGCACAATCTACCTCGCCCAGAGTTGAGAAGTGACTCGGACGTCCTCTATCCCTGCAAAAATCTAATTGATTAATGAAATCCAATGGATTAAATAGATGAATTAAATGGATTTAACTCAATCCGTTTGGACCATTTAATCCAATTGGATTCAACTCAATCTGTTTAGGCCATTTAATCCAATTACATGTATTAAATGGATTTGACCATTTAATCTATTTAAAATTTATTAATAATCCAACTAGTCAATTCATTTTGTCACCCCTATCCTCATTGGATGATTCGAATGAAGTGTAGAAGCACATGACATATAACAAAGATGGAACCTTGTTACGTGCATCAAGTGTAATTGCAGGAATATGTCTATAGAATTTACATACAATTGTGTTGTTATTAATTTCGAAAGTGGTGATGAAAATTCTACTGAACTGGTCTGATCTGAATTGAAATGATCTGAACCGAACTGAATTAATCTGATATGAAATGAAATTCAATTTAAAAGTGTTAATTTTAAGGTCAAAAGAACACACCGTAAGCACTTGAAATTTTCCTTCAAATGGAATTTAACAATGCCATCTTCGTACTGGATCAAAGTTTTTTTTTGATGAGAGAAAATATAGTGAAGGACTACAAATCAAGATTGTTGTCCTTGGAAATCCAAGGACAAGCGTCCGACCTTGAACACTGCCGCTGACAGGTTCTTGCTTGAAGCGCAAGAAAATCAGCAAACATATTCGCCTCTCTTTGAATAGCTCAACGAGTACAACCATATAATTGTGAAAACAAATTCCAGCATCGATCAATACAAAGCTCGGAACCGATCCGGACTCTGACATATACCAAACAAAATCTGGAGCACCATAGTACATTCAAGCTCACAGATAACCTTGCGTGCTCCAACGTGAATGCGCAAATCCAAAGCTAGGCTTAAAGCTTTCACCTCTGACTCCAAGGAAGAACAACAGTCACTGACGGAGGTCATACGGATTCCTATAATCACCCCCTCATTGTCTCGCGCAACTGCAGCCAGCCCAACACTACTAGCTAAGATCAAAAGAGGCATCACAATTGACTTTAATAAAACCATTCAGGGGTCTAATACATTGGAGGTTCAAGCTCTGGTCGATTTTAAACAAGGGACCTGATTTTATCTGGTAGTCTTTATATAGAAGAACACATCTACGAGCAACAAAGTCAGGAGACGACACTAGCTACCCATGAAGGATAGAGTTTTGACATTACCAAATCATTCACAAAGCAACCAAGGAAAGACAAAAGTGTTTCCTGGAACTAAGCTTATATACATTGAATAACCAGGCAGCCAACAAAACATAATTCCCCGATGGAACAAAGACATCAAGAGCCAATAGATTTAGAATTATGATCGACCACCAACAAGTAAGAAAGAGATGGGCATCCGAAGTATCCTAGAGGCCACAAAACGGGCACTTAGAGCTGGAGTCAATGTGACGTCTTCGTAAGCTCTGACCTGATGGCAGAGCATTATGATGCAATCGTCACCCAAAGATTTTGATCATGGCAGGAATGGCAACCTCCATAAGACTTCCCAAAAGTTCAAGCTGATAGAGTCCGACTGCTGTACAACACCCGTTAGTTGAGATATATGTCAAACAACAAGACGCAAAATAAGCTGACGGTTTGGTTCGCAGTACTGACAAACATATTTTTAGTGTATATAGTTGTCGAATAAGTTTTAGAGATCAAATTGTAGTCAAACAAAAGCGCTCAAGAGAGCAAAAGAGCAAAAGCGCAGCGCAAATACTGATAAATTAGTGATGTGTCTTATCTATTCAAATAGAAAAGTGATGATATATATATATAAAAGAATATCACCATCAACCATTTACCAGTCACCCACTTTCCCTCACTAATTCCCTTATTTTCCTCACTAAAGTCCCCAATGCAATAAGACTTTGACAAAAATGCCCCTCCCCTCCCTCCTTATTTACATTACATGTCATCCATCACTATTCATCCGTATTTGACTATATTTGACCAACTGATCGTATTTGGCCGTATTTGGCTGTATTTGACCGTATTTGATCAGGTAGATTTTAAAAAAATTAAAATTAAGAATTTTAAAATATATATATAATTAAGAATCGAAAAATTGAAAATTTGAAAAATAAAAATTAAAAATGGAGCGAAAAACGTTGTAAAGCTTACTTAAATCGAATGAAGACACGAAAAATTCCCGTCGGGACGACGGGAGTGCAACTAGTTCTTACATAGTTGCGAAGAAAAAGATGATATTTTGAAGTATCTATATATATAATAAAATAGGTGAATGACGGTCAAATGTGAATTGCCCAAAATACCCTCTCCTCCATTTAATTCTTTAATCATGTTTCCTCTATTTCACGTGACTACACGGGTTCATTCCGGTCCATTAAAAATTTAAAAATAATTAAATTAAAAAATAAAAGTTTAAATTTACACACAACACACGAGCCCGGTCTATTAAAAATTAGTCGATTAAGTCCTCCGTATTTGACCGGTTCGATTGCGCACTTGGGACGACGCATATCCATCGGGATGATCGACAGTACCAGGGGCGGGGCCAGGATTCGGAATTAGGTAGGGCTAAAAAAAATGCGCCGAAATATCTTCATTAGAAAAAAATTTCTTAATGAAAAATTTTGATGACTTAATTTATATTTGGGAGATATTTTTAATATTGATAAATATATAAAATATCACATAGTATGAAAATATTGTTGTTCTTTTATGGATGTTTATTTATAAATTTTAAAACTTAACAATTTTCATAAAAGCTTTACTGCATTAGATTAGCATAACTAACAATAAGATTAAACGCGTCTGTTTTCTTTTAATTCTATTGAAAAACAAGTAGTTGCTTGTAGCTTAATCGGCAAGAGCATCCCATGTTGGGAACTTGGGGAAATATAAAGGGTTTGATTGTCATCAATGTTTACTAAATAAGTAGGTAGCTTTTGGCTCGCCCCTATTACTACCTCAAAAATCAAAGACCAAATATAAAATAAATTGGAAAATTTGAGTAGTGACATCTCTATTAATCTAATGGGCCTTCAAAGCAGTCTGCAGGGAAAGGGAGGTAAGAATCGCAAGCGTGGTAAGAACAAAGCCGATGACGAGAAGCGTGAGCTCGTATTCAAAGAAGGCGGACAAGAATGCACACAAGCACAAGTTAACTAAATAAGTAGGTATTTTTTGGTCGGCCAAAAACTACTAGGGCTGGAGCCCAAGTAGCCTAAGGCTGGCTACGCCCATGGGTGCAATTCCGCCATCTCCTTGGCACTTGCCCCTCATTGGCAACCTTCACCAGATAAAGGAAAATCTACATCAAACACTTCATACTTTCTCACAGATATTTGGTCCTATAATCCTAGTCCACCTTGGTTCCATCCCTTATTGTGTGATCTCATCGGGTTACTTGGCTAGGGAAGTTGCCATTACCCATGATGCCTTATTTTCTGACAGACCGATTACAAAGGCGTCGAGATTTTTGTTTCCTAAGGGAGATGATATGATCTTTTCCCCGGATAATAAGTTGTGGAGATTAACGAGGAAGCTTTGTGTTTATGAGCTATTGAGCCCTAAAAGGGTACAATCTTTTCAGTACATCAGAAAGGAAGAAGTTGCTAAACTGGTCACCATTATAAGATCATGTTGCCAGCAAAGTAAGAGGTCTGAAATTAATCTTAGTAACTTGTTCCTTGAACTTTCTACCAATGTACTCTCCAGAGCTGTGCTTGGCCTAAATGATGGGAATGGGAAACTTGCACTACAAGGAGCTCATGCAGTGGGTGACATATTTAGTTTTGAAGACTGTTTTCCTGCTCTTGCATGGTTAGATCATCTCACAGGGCTCAACAAAAAACTGAAAACTACTTGTGAAGCTATTCATTTATTTTTGGATAAAATCGTCGCTGAACGTCAAATCCAAGTTAAAAGGGAAGGTGAAAATATTCATGGAAAATGTTTCGTGGATATCATTCTCGAACTTCAGGAAAAGGATATGGTTGGTATTGATTTTATACGCGGTAACATCAGATCAATATTACTGGTAAAATCAAAAAAAAATAAACAATGATTGTTATAAAATCATTTGATTTAATTTTTACTATGTCATAGATGGAATATCATGGCTTGTGTTCCTATATGTTTCAGGACATGTTCATCGGTGGAATCTCAACAACTAAAGCTACTATGGAATGGGCAATGGCGGAACTAGCAAGAAATCCGAGAGTTATGAAGAAAGTGCAAGACGAGGTACGAACTATAGTTGGAAAAAAATCAGAAATACTCGAGCATGACATCGCCCAAATGGAATACCTGAAATGTGTTATCAAAGAGATACTTAGACTGCACGGTATAACTATGACCGGTAGGAAGACATCTACGACGGCCACAATAGCAGGCTACAAAATTCCTCCCAAGATGAGTGCCGTGATAAACATATGGACTATTCACCGTGACCCCGCGTTATGGGACAGTCCGTCGGAGTTCCTGCCAGAGAGGTTTTTAAATACTAATTACAACTTCAAAGGTCAAGACCAAAAATATATTCCGTTTGGATTGGGTAAGAGAATATGTCCTGGTGTTCATTTTGCCATTTCAGAAGTGGAATATGCTCTTGCTAGTGTCTTGTGTTGGTTTGATTGGGAGTTGCCCGATGGAACTAAAGCCGAGGACCTTGATATGCGTGGGAGCAACTCAGCTACTGCCCATAGGATATCACCTCTTTTTCTTGTGCCAAAGCCGCCACTGCCATATATGTTCACAGCTTTTTCATAGATCATTCGGGTGAGCGTGAAGTCTATCAGTATCGTTACATATCTTTCAGTTGTGCTTGATTAAATAAATCCGTCTATCAGGAGCTAGTCTAGTGGTTGTGAATCGTGTACTATAAACCATGTTCGAATCCTGATGGGTGCTAAAGCAGTGAAATTTAGCGGAGTGGAATTTAAAATTAAATAAATTCAACATATCTGCATTGTATGTATATACTGTTATATGTGCAACAAAGTTGAACTCTGAGAGCTTGAATCACTTTCAAAAATGCAAAATTCGTTCAATCCAAGAAAAAAATTCCAAAATTCTTCACATAAATGTAGATTTCAAAAATATATGTTTAAGTCAAATATTTCAATTAAAACGGTCTAGCTCGCTTTACTTCCAAATGAATCCCGATTAAATAATAGTTGAAAATTTGATATGATCGTCCATGAAGACTTATCAAAAAATAAAAAACTCAGTGTTTCTTAAAACTTTACTTCCAAATGTGATTTTATAGTTAACGCATTCTGTAGTATAGTACCCATAATTATCCAGTATAGTTCGAAACAACGTTATGATAATTGAGTTTACGCTCTGAACATCATCGTATACGTAATAAAGACAGTTCAATAACATTTTGACATAATAACACTGTTAATCAAGTATCATTTAGCCCGTTTTTATGGTGTAAAATATCGGAAGAATGCTTTTTACTGTCGTGTTGTCTATCAATTGGCTCAGATTATCAGAACGTACATGATAGTAATATATCAACAACACATGGCATATGATGTACCAGACTACATTAGTTATGAGCCTATACAGACAGTTAAAAACTTTCATTACGTCAATATATATAGTGGTGATTCATTGATTGAGGAGTTAGATAAAAAGACTCCTCGATCGAGGGTTCAAACCCTGCTTCCACCACATTTTTTTAATGTGAATTTTTACTCTCCATTTGGGAGTCTTTGCGATGACGTTCTAGTATTGGTGGAGGTGCCGCTAGGCCTCCGCGTTAATTGATGATTATGTACTTTAATTAGCTAGATATGCTAAATGATCTTGTACTATATGCATCCACTCATCAAAAAAAAATTTCATCACATTTTCGAAAAAATTACGCAAAACAACCTTCAACTTTACCGTTTTTTATATAAAATTCTCCATAACTTTTTTTTTTGCAAAGAACTACCCACATGTTTAGTTCGTGTTTGCATGTAAATACTTTCGTCAAGTATCTCTTTAACCCTATCGAAAAAAAAAAGTATCTCTTTAACTAATTATTGATTTTATTAAAAATAATGTTTAAATTTTAAATTTAGAAAACTCAAAAAAATTCCCAAAAAATCCAATTTTTAAAGAAAATTTCAAGAGTTCGTAAAGATATTAGACTGTTAAATCATCAAATGAAGTTTGCATTTTACATTTTATATTCATCAATTGATTCAACCATCAATTGACATTTTTTCAATATTTTTGTAAAACGAAAAAAATAATAATTGTGATTGTAATTTGTACAACGATCCAATTAGGAAAAAACTTTGTATTTATGTAAAAATCATGTTTTTACACAGATATAAATAATGTCATTTGATGAATAAAGCTTTATGAAAACGCTTGGGGTCCCGTTTTATACATTTATCACAATATATATTATTAATTTGCATACACCCATTTGTGGAACACTTCAGTGTTGTTCATATATATATAATCCAGCAAAGATAATTTTACTGCTAATATATATAACAACAGTCGACTTCAAATAATGCAACCCGCTTCTAGTTAAAAACTCTAACATTTAAGTTATCTACCATAGTTGGAATTTGGGTAAAATATCATTTAAATCATGAATTTGTTAAATTCGGACATTTAATTCATCAACTTCAAAAAGTCCATTTAAATCCTCAATTTTTGTTGACTCTCATTTTAAATCCTCAACTTATGTTTATTCAGCCATTATAGGCATGTCGTTAGAATTTCCGTTAGCAATCTTCGTTACAAAACCAAAAAAATCAAAAAAAT
>JAWWMW010088103.1:0-12070 GCA_035048345.1 Echeveria elegans
CGGAGCCTATTGTCCAGTCGATCATTTGGCCGCAAAAATCCAATGCGGTGTCCGTTTGAGCTGAAATTTGGTCGGCAAATGCGAAACGGCCATGAGAACACAAAATCTGAGCTTCGCTCAGGACCTATGCTGTCCCGAGTCGATTCGAGATCGTTTAGGCCCTCAAATTGCTATTTTAATGAAATTTTGAATTTTTTTTAATATTTCGAAACTATATGAACAACAATTCGGACAATTCGGAACTGATTATGTGCAATTTAGATAGATATATTAATGTGAAATTTTTAAAAAACGTTTTCGAAACCATAAGGGTGGAGTGGGGTGGTGGTGCGAATGAGGGTAATTTGGTAAAAATTCGCATGGGACCCGCGGGGGGTGCGGGAGGGGAGGGGTGCGATTAGTAGTGCCCTTTTAATATGCATTCTGTATTTCCCACAGAGTGTCTTGTTATTTCAGCAAACATTTCATTTTTGATTTCCCTACAAGTATACTGGTCTGAGAGTGAAATGCTTGTCGCGGTCTTGATATTTGTTTTTGTTTCTTGTGTTAACTCTATCCTTTTATTTGCAGTGTGTCACATGTTCGTGCAGATGGGGTATCACTATCACCCAAGTTTTCTGTAAAAACCACCGGGAGCTTTGTCTTGGTATACAACCCACATAACTCCATTGACGAACCTGTTGACACGCCCATTGTCCAAACCAGAAATGTTGAGGCTCAAGGGCATCAGAACTGGGGGTATTTCATGGATGAGGAGATTTTGAATATGCTGCAGCAACAAATGCACAATCTGAACGAGGATGAGGATGAGGATGAGGATGAGGAATTTTATAATGATCATTTAATTGACGAGGAAGAAGGAGATGGGGAGCTTATTTGATTGAAGCAACACATGCACAATCTGAATATTGTGATGCATGATCAAGAGTGCATTCCCATCCTTTTTACTTGAAACTTCTCACAGGGTATTAACGAACCATTACATATTCTCCGTTTAGTTTTGTCTGGTGGTTGTTATAAACACTTTTTTTTTTTTTTAACCAAATGAACTTTTGATTGATAGAAATAGCAGACAAAGTCCGAGACAAACAAGAACATCAAAGCACACTTAAGGAAATCACAAAACCAATCTGCATCCTTAAGCAAGGAAATCACATCATCATCCCCAGTCAAAATTTTCAACACACATTTTCGTAACTCGAAAGCTGAAATATACAACAAAATATATAACTTTCTCCAAATATCACAAAATCCATTCAGACGAGAGATCACTTGGAATCTGCATCCTTAAGCAAGTCGATCATGCAACAAAGATCTACTTGATCTGGTCATTTAACGATATCAAATGACAACAGTGAATGCAAAATAGTACCCAATATTCGACATCCGGTAATACCCAAGACAAACAAATTCAGAGTAAAAATCAAGAAAAGAGACTCGCTGAGATAACCTGACGGAGAGATATCATCAAAGCAACAACACTAGTAATTCTAAGTTGAATGGGTCTTTTAGCAACCTGCAATACCTGCCCAGGAATCGGGCCTCGAAAACCACGCAGATTTTGATCAATTATGATTGCTAATGACACTCATATGCCAGGAGTAGGCTTCGTTTGTACTCCTTCCTTGTCTTTTTCTAATGTCTATCATGTACCTAGTCATATGTTAAACCTTGCATATGTTGGTCAGTTGTGTGACTATGATTTGTTTCTTTCTCTTGTTTTCTTTCTTGTGTGTGCAGGATCCTCTTTCCAAGAAGCTAATTGGGACATGTCGTAGACACGAGGACTTTATGTGTTGGATCAGCTGAAAGTACCTTAGGTTACAGCATCTGATGTTGATTTGTCTTCATTTCGTTTGAGTCCCTCTTTGTCTAGTTTTTACTTATCACATTCACATCGTGACGGCCCACATATTCCTACTGCCATTCAGGAAGATGCTTCTGTGACTTGGGATCCTCGTCCTCTTCCTCGGTATCCTCAGCGTAACCATACGTTTATTTGGTTGCCTGATTTTGTATATTCTACATACTATGCTTCGTTTGCTTTTTTTTTTGTGACTTTTGTTCACTATTTATCTGAGCCCTCTTCCTATAAAATGACCATTCTTGACCCTTGTTGGCAGCATGAAATGGATGAAGAACTCTCTGCAGTGGCTAAAGTAGATACTTGAACCTTATTCCTCTTCCGGCTGACGGCAAGCATGCCATTGGTTCCCGTTGTGTCTACAAAATAAAAACAAAATCAGATGGGAGTATTGGGTGATACAAGGCTCGTTTAGTTGCTAAGGATTTGTTCTCCAGTATGGTATGGATTATGAGGAATCCTTCGCACCAGTTTCTAAATATGTTACGATTCACACTCTTATTGCAGTTGCATCCGTGAAACTATGGTATATTTCTCATTTCGATGTTAAGAATGCATTTTCGAATGTGTTCTTAGGAGGATGTTTATATGACTCGTCCCCAAGATGTTCCTCATAGTTTGGAATAAGTTTGCAGATTCAAGAAAGTTATGTATGGTCTGAAACAAGCGTTATGTGTGCGGGTTGGAAAACTTTCGATTGTGATTTCATCTCTTGGATTTTGTTCTAGTTCTCAAGGTTTGGCCTTGGTTTTCATGTCCACTGCATCTGGTCATACATTACTTTCGTTATATGTAAATGATATGATTATTACATGAAATGATATTGATGGAATTGCTGAGCTGAAACAATATTTAGCTACTGAATTCGGGATGAAAGATCTGTGGACATTTGCATTACTTTGTGGGAATTAGTAGTTTACTCTTGGGGAAACTATCTTCTCTCACAGCTCAAGTATATTGGTGTCATTCTCGACTTTTTGATACTTGCACTGCTGATACTCCTTTAGGCATTAAAATTTTATTTTATGCTGAAAATATATTTAAATTAGTTATTTTGAATTAAACAAAATTTTTAATTCAATTTAATTGATTTAAATAAAATTTGGGCCGACCCGATAACTTAAAGAAATTTCGGATCGAAGAAAGGAATTTGGGCCAAAATCGCTTATTGGGCCAGTCCACATTCAAGCCCAGGAAGGCAAGCCCAACATCACAAGCCCACCAAGTTCTCTATAAATAGAGAGCTCCATTCTCATATTCAGGGGCATTTAGAAGTTCAGAAGAATCCAGAGCAGGAGAGAAGCAAGCCCCGGGCTACATTTATGTCATCCAGCAGTCAGCGAGTGCGCCAAATTCAGCACCGCCTGCTAGAAGAGAAGTGTCAGACTCTCGCCAACCAATCTCTTCAGCGTCCAGACGGGAACAAGTCAACGCGACCCCGCCGACGTCAAACCAAATCAAGAAACCAAATTTCTACCGTAGAATCAGAGGATCAATAGAGATTGTACAACGCAACTTGCAAATCAATGAAATAAGAATCATTTGTCTACTCTATTTTATATTCATTATAAAATTCTGGACATCACAAATTTTGGTGAACCCGACGTGAAACATCTCTACCTCTCATCTCTACACTACAATACAAAGGAAGTCATGTCTGCTTAGTCAACCAGCCCTGCCACACCAAAGAAATCATATGCTGCCGCCGTAGCTCAACAAACCACTGTTGCCGGCGTGCCACACTCTGGTGTCTGCACAAGAGTAATGACGAAAAGGATGACGGTCAACGCAGCTGCTGCCAGCTTGTGCACCGCCCAAGTGCCAACAAAGGGGCGCACATATACCGTCTCTTCCGTCATGGCGGCTGCTTCAGCCATCATCGCCCGAACATCTCCGCCAAACACGAAGGTGGCATCTATGAAGGCGACTGAAGTGCCTAAGTCCAGCTGTGAAGCTTCCGTCCTATCTACGGGTGCTTCAACCATGGAGGAGCAAATGCAGGAAATGAGGAGAATGCTCGAACAAGTCTTGAAAGACAATAAGGAGAAGAACAAGAAGATATAAGATCTTCAAAGAGGTAGTCAGCCTTGAAAAACAAAAAGTTGACGTAGCCGCTCCAGTAATCATGCTGGAAAATAGTGGTGAAGAAAAAATGGCCTCTACGAAGATCATCAAACCTGATGGCGTCGCCTGCAATGAGAATCAACTGAAGGTGCGGATTGCAAATGCAGTGAAAAGCTAGTTGAGTGGCATCTCGTCCAGTGGTGCGCGATACACCAAGCCGTACAGTAGGATCGACAATTTGCGCATTCCACAAGGGTATCAGCCACCAAAGTTTCAACAATTTGATGGCAAAGGGAACCCCAAGCAGCACGTAGCCCATTTTGTGGAAACATGCAGCAGTGCTGGCACGGAAGGCGACTTATTGGTGAAGTAGTTCGTCCGATCCTTGAAGGGTATCGCGATCGATTGGTACACGGATTTAGATGCAGAATCCATTGACAGCTGGGGGCAACAGGAAGATGAATTCTGCAATCGTTTTTACAGACAAGACGTGTCATTAGCATGAGTGAGCTGACCAACACGAAACAATGGGAGGAGGAGACGGTGGTAGACTACATCAACCAATGGCGAACACTATGCTTAGAATACAAAAACAGTATCAGCGAGCCCTCTGCCGTCGAGATGTGCATCGATGGCATGAATTGGGAATTACTGTATATTCTCAATGGGAACAAGCCGAAAAGCTTTCACGAGTTAGCCACCCGCGTCCATGACATGGAGATTACTGTAAAGGGACGCAGGAATAGCCACTCAACTTCAACAAAGGCGGTCGTTGACAAGAAAGAGTACAAGAGACCGGAAAAGACTACCAAGAGCACTCCCAAGGAAATCATGGTCGTAGGCGTCACTAATACCCCTGTGAAGATCTCTGCAAAACCGAAACAAGAGAAGAAAAAAGAGGTAGTCGCGGAAGACTTCAAACGCATCAGGCCAACTCTGAAAGAGCCGCACGCAAAGGGGCCCCATTCTCCTGAAGACGATGAGGGATGGACTCTTGTAACCCGAAGAAAAAGCAAGGAAGCATGTCAACCCTCAACCGCAGCTCGTCTACAAGAAGAAGAAGCGCGTCACGAAGAAGAAACCACGACAGACAAAAGGGAAAAAGAAACTGAAGAAAGACGTTAAGTCTCAAGTGTTGCCCATCGATCTCTTGGAGCAGGTCCCACCGGTTCCATCACCCTAGGATACTTCTTTCCGAAAGGCTATCTGAGTAGAGTGGCGGTCAACGTGGCCTCGGGAGCAATAAGCAACGACGACGAAGAGGAACAAGATGATAAATATACTCAAATCACGGAAGCACATCCAAAACCTCAGGATGATGCTGAAGTACTTGACGTCTTGGAAGCTCTCCCTAAAGATGAGCAGTTGGAGCAAATCTTTCGCTTACCTGAGGAGGTGCGCGCACAAATAGCGCACACACTCCTAAACTCAAATTCAAAGGAGGGCTTTGTCAAAAACAAAAAAGGAATTAGTGGAAAGCCAAACCAAAGTGCAGCTCTTGCAACACGACTTTAACTTTCTCGGATGAATATCTTCTCCTTGAATCTAAGCCTCACAACAGACCTCTGTACGTCACAGGCTACATTCGAGGACAAGAAGTAAAGAGAATCCTGGTGGATGAAGGCTCAAGAGTAAATCTCATGCCAAAAGAAACCATGGACAACTTGGGAATCAGGATGGAAGAACTTTCTGATAGCCACCTGGTGATTAATGGATTCAACTTGAAAATTGAAAAGGAAATTGGCATGATGCGTATCAATCTGGCGATCAGAGAATTACTAGCTGATACGCTTTTCCATATCATTGATGTAAAGACTTCCTTTAAGTTGTTGCTCGGTCGGCCGTGGAAACACGAAAATGGAGTCGTCGCATCAAATCTTCACCAATGCCTAAAGAACTACCGCAATGGCGAGAAAAAAAATAAACGGAGGCACTAAGCCATTCACTAAGGCCGATGCATTCTTCGCAGACGCCAAATTCTTGGAAGAAGGCAGTGTGTCAAACGAATTACTTCCGTCGGTCGTCCCTTCCACTGGAGAAATTAACAAAAAGTAAAGACGGGATGCGAAGCACACCAGGAGTAAAGCTGAAAATTGAACTAGAAGTCAGGCGCAAAGCGCGCATCACGATACCCATCCAGAAATCAAAACCAACTCCGGAAAAGATACTCCCCGTTTTGCCCTACATACCCAAATCGTGACGTAAGGCAGGAGAGAGCCCTTTTCAAGACTGTCAAATCCCTGAGACATGTTCTACCGAGCAAAAGAAGGCTAAAAAGGTGGTCAAGCAGGAATGTATAGCAAAAGTAGTCATTCTGTTACCCAATGCAAATACGACACAAATTTTGAGTCCACCACCTGAAGGGTTTGTTTTCAGTCCACTGAGTCATCTGAAGAGGGACAAAGTGTTGAGGGGAGATTTGATCCCAACACTTACAAGCTGATGGAAAAGTCTGGATATGACTTCAAAAATCCGACTCCCCTCGGGGAAGTGATCAAACCTCATATCCTCGAACAAATAAAAGGGGGACCTGACAAGCATACTGGCCTGGGTTATGAACATCCGCCTCCAGTCAGAATCTCTGCTCGACACAAAGAAGACTCTTCAGGTGTCCATCAAATCACCGGGGAGGAAGTTGAGAACGACATAGGAGAAGATGACTTATCTCCGCGTCCATCCTCGGCCTTTCACCGAATAAGACCACCCACTAGTAAAAAAATGCCCTTCGCCTTCGGTGTTTGATAGACTGAACATGCCAATGAAGCAACAAAACCCGCAATCAATAGCAAAACCTTCAGTGTTCAGCAGGATTGGCTCGCAAGAAGGGTCCAACAACAAGTCATCTTCCTCTACTCAAAATCAAAAGTCGACGGTCTTTGCGCGCTTGAACACTCCCATCAAATCTGTCTTCAACCGCCTGGGAGCACTCCTGAAAACACAAGAACATGTCAACGAAGAGGAAACCACGGAGTATGAGGTGACGACATCATATCATGTGACTGCCGAAGAAATCCCAAATACCGAGGAATTAGAAGCTGATCAGGCTCCGGAGATGCTCGAAGACGGGGGCAAGCAACCGTTGATGCATGACTTGAAAGAATTGAATCTGGGAACCCCTTAAGACCCACGTCCCATCTACGTGAGTGCCATCTTGGAAAAAGAAGAAGAAGACCGGTATTTCCAATTACTAATGGAGCACAAAGATGTATTTGCTTGAAAATACACAGAAATGCCAAGACTAAACCTAAAGGTAGCACTGTGTTATCTTGCAATAAAAAAGGCGTTAGACCCAAGAAGCAAGCTCAACGACGCTTCAGTCCCGAGTTAGTACCAGAGATCGAGAAGGAAGTAAACAAATTTATCGATGCAGACTTTATCCGTGAAGTCAAATACCCAATATGGATAGCCAACATCGTCCCAGTAAGAAAAAAGAATGGTCAATTACGAGTCTGCGTCGATTTTCGAGACCTCACCGAAGCTTGTCCAAAAGATGATTTCCCTCTGCCGGTCACGAAACTCATGATAGATGCAACTGCGGGGCACCAAGCTCTCTCTTTTATGGATTGCATAGTCGGGTACAATCAAATACACATGGCACCCGAAGATCAAGACGCTACAACAATCCGAACTCCTAAAGGAATCTTCTACTACAAAGTTATGCTGTTTGGTTTGAAAAATGCCGGTGCTACATACCAACGCACCATGCAAAAGATTTTCGAGGACATGATGCACAAAACCATATAATGCTACGTCGATGATGTGGTGGTCAAGTCCATAACAAGAGCTGATCACCTCCAAGACCTACGCGCAGTGTTCGAAAGACTCTGAGAGTGTCAACTCAAGATGAACCCGCTCAAATGTGCATTCGGCGTCACATCAGGGAAGTTCCTTGGCTTCGTAGTCACACACGGGGGCATCGAGATTGACCAAACCAAAATCAAAGCCATCCAGGAGATGTCAGAACCAAAGAACTTGAAAGAGTGCGCGGACTGCAAGGACTCTTGGCCTATATTCAAAGATTCATCTCCAACCTCGCAGGACGTTGCCAGCCATTCAGTCACCTCATGAAGAATGATGCTCCGTTTGTATGGGATGATAAATGTCGCAGAGCCTTTGATAACATAAAGAAGCACTTGTCCACAACACTAGTACTTGGGGCACCGGTTTCAGAAAGACCATTAATACTCTACATTGCTGCTCAGAAAAACTCACTAGGGGCAATGTGTGCACAGGAGACAGACCAGCGGAAGGAAAGACCACTCTGTTACTTGAGCCGAACGATGAAGGAGCCGACAACAATACCAACAACGCGGTTCTGCTTTGGCGCAACTTCGGACGAGATGACCAGAGCCTCGGACGAACAGCCTAGAGCTTTGGATGAGCAGGTGGCATGAACGAGCAGCAGCTTGGGGTGATGGCGTAGGAAGGCAGTTTGGGCAAAAAGGATGGAGCTTTGCTAAGATATATAAAGCTGGCTAACATACGTTTCACAAACGAGGATTAATGCCATGATTATGGCTAAAATAAAGGGTAATGAAATGACAATGATTATTCTTAAAGAATTTAAATTCAATGGCCACCTGAAACGTTTCCTACGGATTGATAAAGATCAGGAGGGATGAGTTGAAGATGATGAATAGTGTTAGATGAACAGTAAAAAAATCATTTGCATGGAAAGTCAACACATGCATGCAAGACATGCATGGCATGAAGAGGGACGTGGCATGTAAATGCATGGCGTGCCATTCAAAACCCAGCTGTTCCAGATAAAAAAAAACAATCCTCGACAAAAAAGAAAAGAAAAAAGAAAAGAGGAGTTATGTTCTTACTTGACTAAAACTTCGGACAACATAAAAGTTTGATTTTGAAGTTTGAGCAAGTTGACTTTCGCCAAGTTGGATAACAACAGAATGAGTGATAGTCATACAAATTTGAGTCAAACCGTCAAGTTGGATAAAAACAGGATGATTCAGTGATCAAATAACGCAGATGGTCTTATCGAAAGTTGGACGTCCACATGACTCTCAAGTCAAGTGCTCATGACCTCGTCGCGCTCAAACACTAAAAAAATAGTGTCGCGCAATGCGATCATTAGGGGGCAATTTGTAGGCATTAAAAATTTATTTTATGCCAAAAATGAATTTAAATTGATTATTTTGAATTAAACAAATTTTTTAATTTAATTTAATTAATTTAAATAAAATTTGGGTCGGCCCGATAACTTAAAGAATTTTGGGTCGAAGAAAGGAATTTGGGCCAAAATCGCTTAATGGGCCAGTCCACACTCAAGCCCAGAAAGGCAAGCCCAACATCACAAGCCCACCAAGTTCTCTATAAATAAAGAGCTCCATCCTCATATTCAGGGGCATTCAGAAGTTCAGAAGAATCCAAAGCAGGAGAGAAGCAAGCCCCACGCTACATTTCTGTCCAGCAGTCAGCAGGTGTGCCAAATTCAGTACCGCCTGTTGGAAGAGAAGTGTCAGACTCTCGCCATCCAATCTCTTCAGCGTCCGGACGGGAACAAGTCAATGCGACCCTCACCGACGTCAAACCAAATCAAGAAACCAAATTTCTACTGTAGAGTCAGAGGATCAATAGAGATTGTACAACGCAACTTGCAAATCAATAAAACAAGAATCATTTGCCTCCTATATTTTATATTCATTATGGAGTCAAACCAAAGGGGCCAAAGAATGATGACCTGACTGAATGCAACTGTTTACTGTACGGTTTAACTCTATCATTTCAGACTGAGATGTTCTTTAATTAATTGTATCATAAGCATCTTACCTTTTTGGAGAGACTCCTAGAAAACCATCAGTGTTCACACGACCACTACAGAGTAGAGGTGACAAAATGGATGGATAGATTGGATTCAGATGGATTTTAAATGGATTGTGGATTAAATGGTCCAATTCATTTAAACCATTTAGTGTAAACGGATTAAATGGATTGACCCAATTAATCCAATAGATTAAACGGATTAGCTTAAAATGGTCCTAAATGTTTGCTTAAATCTATTTAATCCAACAGATTTCATTAATCCATTTACACATTATTTACACATAAATGGATTTTATTAATCCATTTATACTTGTTAATGGATTTCATCAATCCGTTTAACAAATTCTTAATAGATTTTACTAATCCATTTAACTAAACGGTTTATTTTGCCACCTCTACTGCAGAGGAGGGATGTTATTGTCAAAAAAATCTGGTAGTCTTAAACAGAAAACAAAGCTATTAAAAAACATTGTTCGTCGACTAGGGATACCTAGGATCAGGGTTCATGGAAAGAAACTTGTCGAGGAATTCCACAGCTTCTAATGTGCTTATATGAAAGATCTGAGACAAAATGTAAAACAAACAAGATTCACCTGAGTCATGCATCGTTTTGGTCATATCAAATTTAACCAGCATTCCAGTTCAGGTACAAATCGATTCTACTTGAGCCATCTCAACAAGATAATTTGAAAGGTCTTTCTGCAAGTCAAATGTTACATTCGTTAGTATCAGAAATAGTGATCATGCGAGGGAACACTTCCTTCACGTGACTTCACCAAAGATTTGCCTACACGAAAAGCAAGAGTAACAAGCTGGGAGTGTCGTACCTGATTCGATTGAGATGCTCTCATTAGCAGCAATAGATCACCATAAGAATGACCAGTATGTACAACATTCAGTGCAGACGCAATCACATGGCTAGTCTGCAATTGATTGTCACAATTCTTGGTTTCTTAGCGAAAAGGCCACAGATAGAAAGTTATAATAATAAACGGAGGGAATGCCACGATATTCAACAACGTTTGCATATCATGATCTTTGAAGCCTAACCTTTTCAGCAAAATGTATTGCATGTTCCTTGTCATTCTCCTCCGGATATACAACTGGAAGGTATTCTACATACATGAAAACTAATGGAATTAGCTACATATACATGCTAGATAAAAAAAGTTTGCAAAGGTTCAGTCATGCATTTTAACAATGTAGACGAGGGAACATACTTCCATGAAATTATGGAACTGGGTGAACATTCTGAACATGAGCTTCCCTAACGAGACAAGTCCCCTAATCGAGAAAACAAAAAGTTACAAATGACCCTTAAATAGAGTACAGTGTTTGCAAGAATATGAAGACAAAAGCTAAATTTATTGGTACCATGATTGATTAAAATGTACATGAGGATAGCGAACTACAATAGGCTGTATCAGATATCCAGAGATAAAGGCACCAAGTTGGAATGATATGATTGCCCTTCCATTGGTCGTAGTTCCCTCAAGAAACAATAATACTCTAGGAAATGTATCACATCCGCCCTTTCTCTGTATTCAGATCCTTGATTGGAACACTCAATATCATATAGCATGCATAATAAAGACAGATACAAAAGCACAATAGTGACTATGTAATACATGTTTTGATAAATTTGTTCACAAGGTATATTTTTTATTTAAAGAAAGAATAAATGAATGACTTTTTAATAATTGTTTTCTAAAGTTTTAAATATTTTTGAGTTTTTTTGTTATTCTTTTATGAATTGTTTTGAACAAATAGCCGGTTATATTTAAGAATGGTATGCCACGATCAAAAAACCATCAAAATTGGAATTATTTAGAAATAATTCAAAGTAGAGATTATTCTCAGCAAATAGGTGAAAGTTGGGATTATTGCCAACAAATTACCCTTTTTTATTTTTTAAAAATAATATACAATAAAATTTAACCATATGCAATTTGTCAAAAGTCATCATAATTAAAAAAATATGAATGGATTTCTTATAATTAAAAGGTACAATTACAAATGAAAATAAACAAATAATCTAGCCATTTCGTAATAATTCAAAGTTGAGATTATTTAGAAATAATTCAAAATAGAGATTATTTGCAGCAAACGGGTGAAAGTTGAGATTATTGCGAAAAATTTTCCAAATAAAAATTGAAATCTATATATATAATAGAATATGTAACTAGGTGAACCACACATTTAGCGACGAAACCTAACTAGATTCCCTAATTTAGCAACGAAACCTAACTAGATTCCCTGTGGGTTCCACGAGTACACATGGGCATGTGCATGTTTTATAAATTTTAAATTGTTATTTAAATCCATTAGTACTAAAAAATTAATTTATAAAAATTATAT
>JAWWMW010088122.1:0-12068 GCA_035048345.1 Echeveria elegans
TAAATATAAGAGTTCATATGTTCCTACATTAATTTAAATTTTCACTGAAACAAAACTCATTCATTTCATACACAATATAAAAAGGAATATCAGAAACAAGATCTATAAAAAAATGGTAGACAAGATAGATGAGTATAAGCACAAAATACAAATTTTAATAAGTAGCACCAATAGGTTCGGAGGCTCTATTAATTATTAAGGTTTATTACAGGAATCATCCGTAAAATATAGATTTTTTCGAAAACCACTCGTAAAAATCGATATTACCTAAACCACTGTAAAAATATATTTTTTTACTAAAAGCCATTTTTGCCTTTAATTTATTTTAAAAACTCATACAAATATCAATAAAACTTAAAATTTTCAAAAATAAATAAAATAAATATGCAGAAGCCACCCATTTAGTGTCATATTTAATATAAAAAATTATACATTAAGAATATTTTTGTATAAATTTAATTTGATATTTCAAAAATTTAGCACAAAATTTATCAAAAATATAATTTTTTTATAGTTTTCATTTATTTTTATACGTCTCTGAATTTTAAATTTTTTTAACTTTTGTTTGTTATTTTCAAATATAAAATTTTCACAAAGCTTGAATTTCCCAATATATGTCATATAAAATATTAATAAAAATAACAAGAAAAAAATAAAAAAAATTGTTAAATTTAGAGACGTTCAAAACAATAACTGCAAACTATTCAACATTTTGTTATATTTTTTTTATAAAATTTGTGCTAAAGTTTTGTAAATTTATGAACTATAAAATTAAGTTATAAAAAATGTTCTTAAGGCATATTCTTTATATTAAATATGATAATAAATGGGTGGCTTTTTCATAGTTGTATTATGAAGTTTTTAATTTTTTAAAGATTGTTTTTGATATTGTAATGAGTTTTAAATATTAAATAAAAGTCAAAAGGGTGGATTTTAGTAAAAAAAATATTTTGAAGGGTGGGTCTGGGTAATATCAATTTTTACGGATGATTTTCGAAAAAATCCATATTTTATGGGTGGTTTTCAATAGTTAACCCAAATTATTAAGCAAAGTAGCTTTACATCATATCAAGGGAGTACATACATACACAAATTAAAGCTAGACACTTTTTTCTTTTAAATTGTTCTTGCATCGTGACAAACGTATTTTTATCCCTTTATAGTTGTCGAATAAATTTTATGAATTAAGCTGTTTTAAAAGTATAAAAGCTAGCTCCCATCATCTGAGTGTTTGGACTTGTTCTGAGGCCAGTATACTTCGTAACACTCAAGACGCTTTGAGGTAACTTTGCTCCGACTACTCTTACATGGAACTACAATTAGCTTAGTATTGTCTTATGATTCAGCTACATTTGTTGTTTTCTTAAAAGTGCACCAGGACCTGTTCCTGGTTGAGGGCTTCATCTTCTTCATGAGCCTATGTTTCCTTGTTGTGTTCTTCCTTATCAGTTCTTCCGGGATTGTTTCGTTATCATATGAAGGGTTCTGAGATGGACCAACATTGTTTTCGTCAGGGTTTTCCTCAATAAACATCACAGTCAATGTGAACTCTTACTCAAATTATAGATAACATTGATCTCTCCATGAGATACTATTTCTAAATGCGCGTTTTAGGATCATCTTTCCTGTACTTATACACTCATTCACACAAGCAGCAGTAGTAAATGCGTACTATTTAGAAATACGTACCTCTCCTAACCCAAGTAAAATTTCACCTGTAATTTTATCGTACCCAAACGTAGTCCACTAAAGACCAATAAAATTACAAAAAACCAATATCCGTCAAAATTTTAAAATTTTATCGTACTATGCAGCATGTATTTCGCGTGTCTCTACATTATATTATAAAGTTTATGCAACATGTTTTCTGTGCAATATTAAAACTTGGCCGTACTATGCATCATGTATTTCACGTGTCTCTACTTGTATTAGAGAGAACTAATTGCTGATACTTTTATAATGGTTGATTTTCTTAATGTTTTCTCTGCAGGAAAATTAAATAGCTGATTCTTTTACAATGATTGATATTTTTAATATTTTTTCTAAAGGAAAATCAAACGGCTGATTCTTCTGCTCTTTTGTTATAGAGGAAGAGAGCTTATTTTTTTATGTTTTCTCTAGAGTGATTCGAATGAAGTGTTAGGATATATAATGGGTAGATGTGAAGGATTACCTACATGTTAATGTGATCAAATATTGTGCAAATTAAAACTGAGTGATGAAAGTATGTTCTTCCTTAACAACCTCAGAGAGCTTAGGCTATTAGATATAAAATATTCAAGGACTAAAAGAACCAGACGATGTTGTGGTTGCGTGGGATTTTCTAATATATAAACTTGAAAATCAAGAAAAAAAATACTACATCAAATTGATGATTTTAATGCATTCTCCTTCTATTATGTCAATACACCGGTTGATCTTGTGTTGATCAAAAAGTAAGTTTTTGATTTTTTTTGATTTTTTTATTAAGTTAATGAATTAGTCATGTTTTACTATTCAATTTTCTTTTGCTTGTGACCATGTAGACATTTTCAAATGAAAGTTACTCACCCATATACAATGCTTTCGCCGATTGTGGTAAATGATATTAGTCTTACGACGCAAAGATTTGAATTGGAGTCCTCTTTGTTGAAAATAAGATTCTGACAAATGTATTGAGATATGAATGACAGGAAAATGATTATATTATTGATTTGTGAAAAATAACTTTCGACTTGGTATCAGAGCTAGCAAATAGATATGTACTCAAACACTGTCCACTAAAGATCACATAAATTACAGAAACCAAGATCCATCAAAAACTTTAAAACTTTATCCCAGTATGCAGCATGTATTTTGCGTGTCTCTATATTATATTAACCAACTTATGCAATATGTTTTCTATGCAACTTTAAAACTTTGTTATAGCATGCAACATGTATGTGTCTTTACATTGTATTAGAGAAAATCAACTGGCTAATACTTTTGCAAGGATTGATTTTCTTAATGTTTTTTCTAGAGGAAAATCAAATAGCTGATTCTTTTGCAATGTTTGATATTTTTAATGTTTTTTCTAAAAGGAAAATCAAATAGTTGATTCTTCTGCTCTTTTGTTCTAGAGGAGATGTCTGATTTTTTTATTTTTTTCTCTAGAGTGATTCCAAAGAAGTGTTAGGATATATAATGGGTAAATTTGGAAGATTACCTACGGGTTAGTGTGATCAAATATTGTACAAATTTAAAAATGAGTGAAGAAATTTCGGTCTTCCTCAACCACCTAATAGAGCTTAGGCTTTTAGATATAAAATGTTCAGATATTAAAGGACTCGAAGAACCAGACGATGCAACTTTAAAACTTTGTCGTGCTGTGCAACATGTACTTCACATGTCTCTACATTGTATTAGAGAAAATCTAATCACTGATACTTTTGCAATGATTGATTTTCTTAATGTTTTATCTAGAGAAAAATCATTTACCTGATTCTTTTGCAATGATTTATATTTTTAATGTTTTTCTTGAGGAGAATCAACCGCCTGATTCTTCTGCTCTTTTGTTCTAGAGGGAGAGGGCTGATTTTTTTATGTTTTCTCTAGAGTGATTCGAGGACTCGAAGAATCTGACGATATTGTTACTGCATGATATTTTATAACAAAAACAAGACATCTAAGTGATGATCTTAATGCATTCCCCTTCTATGATGCCAATAGACCGATTGATGATGTGTTGATCAAAAATTAACTTTTGGCTTTTAGTTTTTTTATTTATTTTTTATTTAAGTTACTTAATTAGTCATATTTTACTATTCAATTTTTTGTTTCTCGTTACCATGTAGGTATTTGCAAAGGAAAGTTATTCGCCTTAATACGATGCTTTTGTCGATTGAGGTGAATGATATTAGGCATACGGTGTAAAATTTTGAATTTGAGTTCTGTTTGTTGAAAATAGGATTTTGACAAATGTGTTCAGATAGGAATGATAGAAAAAATGATTGTATTATTGATTTATGAAAATTTTCGACTTGGTATTGGAGCTAGCAGTCTGATATGTACCCGAACACAATCCACTAAAGAACAATTAAATTACATGAAACAAAATCCATAAAAACATTAAAACTTTATCATACTATGCAGTATCTATTTCGCGTTTCTCTACATTGTATTAGACAATTTATGCAACATACTTTTTTGTACAACTTTAAAACTTTGTCGTACTATGCAACATGTATTATGCGTTTCTCTACACTGTATTAGAGAAAAATTAAATGGGTGATACTTTTGCAATGATTGATTTTCTTAATGTTTTTTCTAGAGGAAAATTAAATAGATGATTCTTTTGTAATGCTTGATATTTTTAATGTTTTTCTAGAGAAAAATCAAACGACTGATTTTGTTCTAGAGGAAGAGGGCTGATTTTTTTTCTCTAGAGTGATTTGAAGGAAGTGTTAGGATATATAATAATGGGTAGATGTGGAGGATTGTCTACGGATTAGTGTGATCAAATATTGTGCAAATTGAAAATAGATGCAATGTTCTGGTCATCCTCAACCACCTGAGAGAGCTTAGACTTTTTGAAATAGCACGTTTATAGATTCAAGAACTCGCAGAACCATACGATGTTGTGGCTGCAAGGGATTTTTTAATCAATAAATTTGAAAATCTCAATAAAATAATAGATTAAGTTGATGTTCTTAATGCATTCCCTTGCTATTATGACAATAGACCGTTTGATATTGTGTTGATCAAAAGTAAATTTTGGCTTTTTTCTATTTTTTTGTTTAAGTTACTTAATTGTTCGTGTTTTACTACTCAATTTTTTGTTGCTCGTGTTCCATGTAGGTATTTGTAAAGGAAAGTTACTCGTCCAAATCTGATGCTTTCGTGGAATGAGGTGAATAACATGGCTTGGCGTGCAAAGCTTTTAAGTGGAGCTCTATTTAAGTGATTATGAGAATGTTTTTGTTGCTGTGGTTGACGATGATGTTGTTACTGAGGATAAAGAAGAGGATGATGTTGTTGCTAGGGAGTATTAGGATGCTGATGATATTGCTGCTAATGAGTGTGTGGACGCTAAAGATGATACTTATGATGATGATAGTGATGATGGTGAAAGCTTGGCCATGAAGATGCTGAGGATTGCTCCAAGATAAGTTGGTCGGTGAGAAGTTGGGAGTCTTGAGTCTATGCTAAGGTTTAAATAGTTAATTAGGTTTAAAGTAAACAAATGAGTCTGAATGTGAGCATGATGCCAAACTATCTTAGATCTCTAATTATTAATGTGTAAAATGTGGGAGTGCTTATAGTAATTAATTAATTATTAGTGTGTAATGAGAAGTTCTTCACTTCTCTATCACTAGTTTGTTATAAACAGCACCGATCGCAATGTGTTGAGGTTTGAATTGTAGCCAAAGGGATCATGTGAACCAAAAAAGTTTAAGAAAGTGGCATAACACATTTGGTGTGAGGTCTATTAAGAACTCTCCTGGAGAAACTCAGTATAATTAAATCAAAACACTGAAAACCTTATTAAACTATTTGATCACCCTCTTTTTTTTTCACTCAACCAAGTAGCATATGAACTCAACAAAAAAATACAGATGCTTACCATTACGAAGCAAATTATGGTCAAGTGGTAAAGACACTTGCTCTTGAACCAAAGGTCAAGGGTTCAATCCCCATCAATGGCACCGAGGGGTAGGTATGAAATCCTATGATCCTCTTTAATAAGATGAAAAAAAAAAGAAGCAAATTATGGTGCTAGTACTCAACAATCAAATGGCTGTAGTTTCTGACTTTATTTTCTTTCCAGTAATTGAAAGCCCGATGAACAGTGATATCAGCTAAGGGCGCAAACGCTGAGGTTGTGGTCAGTGACGGATACAGAAACTTACGATGTAGGAGGCACTATTAAAAAAACTATAATACTGATTATCAGGTACATTAGTTTAATTCATTTTGTTTTTCCTCATAAAAATCATAATTCATCTTGATTAATTATGATATTGAGTACATTTTCTTTATATAAAAATAACTCAATATAATTCGAAAGCTTTAATTTAAAAAAAAATTCTTACGTCGTACAATGACCAGATAACCACCATACTAAAGACAGTGATACGTCTACGCCGACTCGAACACAAGTCATTTAGTAATACTAGATATCACCGCACAGTACAATCTGTGTGTTTGTTGTTGAACAATGAATATTCTAATCTTTCATTCACAGAAAATCTTCATCTTGAAAATATGAAGATCATTCAGTGTTTGACGTTAAACATATTCAACATAATTATACTTTAGTTAAGGTCATGTGTGCAAGGAAACTCCATTATTAAAGCATGGTCATGAGACTTATATGCAAGTCATGCTGCTGTTTGGCTCTCACTAATTCCAGAAGATTCAAATACGGTAAACATGTGATCTACATCCATCTCAGATGGAGGCATCTTTGAGAGGGTATACGCATCCCCGGTAATTATACAACTGTTGAACTTCATGTAATTGAAAAATGATGATTCCTTTGCTTTTTGGGTGTCTTTAGACACTGAAAATCACAACGAAGATAACATACACTCGTCAAAAAATTCCGTAGCGCAAAAGACAAAGAAAGATGAATGAATTCAGTTTGGAACTTTACCTTTCTTTTCGAATTGAGAACTTCGATCCTTGCGAGGCACATAACCTTTAATAGCATTTGAAGGGCAAGACCTATTCCCCATGGACATACTTCCACCATTGTCCTAAGTAATTTCTTGAATTTTCAACTCAGAACTAGTCAAATTTCCATTCTCACTCGTGTCCTCACTTTCACTCCAAAAACTCAATCCTTCAAACTTTTTCAACACATTTTCTATCTTTCTGGGTTTAAGTCCGACGACCTCTCCTCCTTCAGGCTAATAGCAAACGCTTGACTATTAACAACACAACTGGCCGAAAAATACTTGTATGTCTCCTCCAAGTCATACACCTTATGCTCCTTCAGCAATACCGACCCTTCCTCGTTTTCTCACTCGACAAGTTATTCCTGCACATAGGGTATCTGCAAATATTCATAATATTCCTTTCTGTAACCACATCCTCATAATCACCTTTACACATCAACGAACCCGCTAGTATCAGCCTCTCTTCCTTCCAAATTCCATCCATGAGCACTGATTGTATCTTAAACACTGCATTCTTCAGTGCAACAATTTTCGTTTCCCCCATCCTCTAAAGCTACTCATTTTTTGCTTCAGCAATTCAACTCAAGACTCAGTTAATCATAATCTTTACTCAGATCAAAACTTTATAAGCTGCACCCCAATTTCCAAGCTTTATTAATTACGGGGTTTCCTAAATTTTCATGTTTCTAAAAATTGTCAAGACTTCGATATGAACTGCTCAGTAAAATTAGGGTTTCTGCGTGGAACAAACCTTGTAATCTTCAATACGAAATTCAACCTAATAACCTTAATTATCCCGAAATCGACTCTCTTGTCGAACCTTCAATTTCTTCTCTATACTTCGAATCGCATTGCACACACAGATTGCTGACCCAAATTCAAGAACCGTATGCAGCCTCTCGCACTGTTTAGAAAAAAGAAGATGTCATTCAACGATATCAAAAAATTATATAACCAAATTAATCACAGATATCTTCAACATTAGATGGTACCTTTTCCTGATGAAGCTCTTGAAATTGGGAATTGAATTCATCAAGCTTCTTCAGAGACCGGTTTGACTCGTCCACAACAGGTTTTGTTTTTTGGAGCTTAGACTCCCTGTAATCTCTCACATTATCTTCTGAATTTGATACTTCATATCTTCTTTAAAAGCATCTTTCAGCCTCCGTTACTAATCCCTCCTCCAACACCATAACCAGCTTAGGTGGCGCAATCTCATTCCTCAAACGCCACTTTCGAATCAACTCACGCACCAAAACATTTGGTGTCAAAATGGTATGTGATAACACTTGCTGCGTCTGTGGACACGTCCTGCCCCTTCATCAACCACTTTTGTATGTACACCCGATCATATGTCTGCAAAAAAAAAAAACAAAAGACCCAGTTCTCAATCTCATCACACACAGATTCATATCATTTCTCCACAAAAATTCCAACCTAAACAATACACCAATTCTTCGCAAAATCGCAACAATTCAAAGTCCAAAAATTCTCAATTTCAATACAACTGAAAATCGCAAAAGTTCAATCAAAATTTCAAAAAAAAAATCAAATCTTGAAATAAAGAGAGGAATGCACAAATTACCATGCCAGTGGATAGGATAGAAGGATCAGCCATCAACTATTTCGAAACTGGGCAACGAAACTCATCAGGAACAAAAATAGCAGCAAAACAAATCGAACCAGATTTTCGACCACCTCCAGTACTCGCCTTGTTCTTGTTTATCTCTTTCAAAGGAGTTAAACTTTCAAAATCTGATCTTCATCGGTTCGTTGGCGACCTGGATTTTGAAAGGTGAAAGTAAACCTTTGGGGCGTGATTGTGAATAATTGAATTCTTAACATATATCGGGCTTCGGGGTTTAAAGGCTCTGTTTCTCTTTAAATTCTTCATTTAAGATCTCGCAGGGTAAAAGAAAGAAGTAAAGTAAAATCAATGGTGAACATTTTATCTAAGGATTCAATTAAAAAAATTGTCATATTTGATAGTGTAATTGTTATGGTTTCATTCAACCGCACTTCTTTAACACATATTCTTAAAATGTTGAAATTCGATACTCAAACCATAGATGCATTTAGAGGTGCATTTAGAGGGATTGGATTATGAACCAATATAATAACCAAACAACGTCGACTGGGTAGTCAAAGTAGAATAACCCATTTTCGAATAGGAGGTGAATGAGAGGGCCGAAAAGAATGACAATATAAAATATTAGAGTATCATAATTAAATTTTGGTTTTAAATCTTTTATCACAACAACATAATTTTAAGCTAATGGCAATTGGTTGTGGATAACACTTAATCCCAATCCTTAAATTTCTTGATATCCAAATATTAAATCGTAACATATTGAAAGAAAACAAAATTAATGATGTCAAAAGTAGTCTAAACCTTCTTTTTGTCTATACCTTTTGACTACAAGACTGGGCTTGTACTTGTCTATAATGTTATCGACTTTAATTTTCTCGATAAATATCCATCTTGAACTAAGAGGTTTACTTCCAGAATGTAGATCGACTAACTCTCATGTATGATTATTCATAATGGAGTCTAGTTCACTACGTATAACATCTTTTCACATAGGGCTTTCTAAGCTCACGACTTCTTTATAAGTTTGAGACTCAGTCTCAAGTCTTTAAGTTTGGAAGACAGGACTAAAAGACTTCACGTAGGGCTTGCTGCGGCTTAACTCCTCTGATTTAGACTCATTTCCAAGTTCCTCTACCTGACTTTGAGGTACCTCCGTGAACTTAGGAGGTGATTATAGTTCTGTAGAATCTCTCTCTTTGTACGGGAATACATGTTCAAAGAAAGACGCTAATTTCTTTGATTCCACTAAGAAAATTTTAGCTATATCAGGATTCTTAAACTCATACACTAAGAACCGATAAGCATTTCTATTATGTGAATAGCCAATGAAAACACAATCAACTGTTTTTGATTTTATTCTCATTTTTCGGGCCATATGTCACAACCTCTATTAGGCAGCCCCACGCTCGCAAGTGTTTACGTGATGTTTTATGTCCTTAAATAATTCATCAGAGACTTCGTCTCTTTCTTGCAAGACACCCTATTTAATAGGTAATTAGCTGAAAAGACAGCTTCCCCCAAATTGGCTGCGATAGCCCGAAACTTATCAACAATTCATTCAGCATTTCCATCGGTGTACAATTCTTTCGTTTGATGACACCGTTAGATTGAGGAGGGTAAGGAGGTGTGACTTCGTGAATAATTCCATGTTGGGAACAGAATGCTCCAAATGGTTCAACATACTCACCATATCTATCACTTCTTACTATTTTAATTATCTTGTCGAGTTGATTTTCAACTTCTAACTTGTAGATGACGAATTTGTCAGCTGCTTCATCTTTGTTTTTTAGCAAGTAAACGTGGAACTACTTTGTACTATCATCTATTAAAAGTCACGAAGTATTTATTGACACCCCTTGTAAGCATGAATTTTAAATCAAACAGATCACTATGGATTAATTTATGGGACTCGATGTATCTTTAAACATTGTGAAAGGATGTTCTGGTTAGTTTTGCTTCGATACATGTTTCACATTTATTTTTAGAGTTCATTGAAAACATGGGTATATATATTCCAAATTCATCAATTTTCTGAATGACTCATTATTCACATGTCCAAATCATTCATGCCATAAATTAGAAGACTCAAGCAAGTAAACAAAAGAATCATTATTAATGATAACTTTTTCAGGAGTTAGATCAACCTTAACATCAATGTCATTCATGGCATACAAGCCATCTATAACATAGCCTATCAACATACATGTCGTTCTTGCAGAGAATGACCATCTTGTAGTGGAGAATGACCATCTGGGAGTGGAGAGTCATTTTGAACCCATGTTTGTCAATGATTGAAATAAGATTCTTCTTCAAGTCTGGCACAAAGAGGACATCGGTCAGCTTAAGATTCTTGCCAGTAGTGAGCTTTAGGACGCCTGTGCATTTTCCTTTTACCTTAGACAAAACATATTGTCCATATAAACTCTATCGACTTTACTCTTGGCAAATGTGACAGGTAGCCCCAAAGTCCAACCACAAGTTCTCTTGCACAAGTCCACAAGTTCAGCTCGGAAATCATTGCCACCAAGAAATCCTCATCATTATCATCCTTGGTTTCAGTCACATCGACTTCATTATTCTTAGACCGACATTCATCAGCCTTTTGACTCTTTTTTCCGCAGTTAAAGCACTTCCCCCTTGAACCTGAGCTTCTGCTTCTTGAAGGACTTCTTCTTTAGACCCAGCTTCTTAAAAGTATCTAATTCGTAGAGTTTTCACCATGCTCAACTACATTGTCTCTCTCGGTGATCACTTTCATTTTTTTGTAGATTTTGGACTACAATTCAATAGGGGACATCTCCTTAGTCTCAATCATGGCAACAACTCTGAAAGATTCAAATAACATCATGCCCTCTGCAGCAATCCCATCATAGATCAGTTGCAGATTTTTACTTGACTTTACAAAATCTAGTTGTCCATCATCTTGAACTCCAGAAAGCGGGTGATAATGTACTTCTTCGAGCCAACAATCTTGTCTCGTCGGTACTTTCTTCCCAATTGTTCCCACAACTCAATCGCTCTCTTAACTGATGTATACACCTTGTAAAGGTTGTCAGACAAGCATTTCATGATGTGGTTCCAAATCAGACTCCTTCCAAATGGCGTGCACTATGCATGCCTAAGTATCTTGCTCATTCTCAGTGGGCTTGGGGAGGACCATCTTTTAGGCAACCCTTTACCCTAGCTAGTATAGATAGAAATCCATCTTCATCTGCCATCTTTTAAAATTCTGCCCATTGAACTTCTCTAGCTTCTCAGAATGCACAGCAGCACGACCCCCAGGGACCTGCAGGGTCACTGGTGATGTGATTCGAAAGTGGCTAAAGAGTCCTTTTCCATCAACATCAATCGTCGGTGCCTAATATACCCCCAACCCCCCCCCCTTAGGCCCTAAAATCTGTGTCCACAGGCAGTAGCAATCGTAGCAACGTTTTGTTGCATTTTGAAAGGTGCTCCAAAAGCTTGCTAGACTCCGGTAGTAACAGCAGCAGCCACATATTCATGTTCCCAATAGGAACTTGTGTTACACCGACATAACATCAGCAATAGTCGGATCAACTGCAACACTGATATCCGTTGAAACAGTTTGATCAACATCAATGTTTTCAATTTGTGTTTTTAGTACTAATGACTATACAAAAACATGTCAAATTAATGCACAAAAAAAACATCAATAACTCAGTTCACAAAAGTATAAACTTGAACACTTGCAGATACTGTTAGAGGGACTAATACAACTTTAAAATTGTTCTAAAAAATTAATCAAGGATCATTCAAGTTAACTACAAAATAATTCTGCAATTGAAAAAAATAATGCAATTAAACAAATAAGCGCAATT
>JAWWMW010088172.1:0-12064 GCA_035048345.1 Echeveria elegans
TTAACTACCTTCTGAAACTCAAAGATTTTTTAGAGGGCATTAACCACAGCCATAAACTAACATGGGACCAACATAGCAAACTAGTAATAATAACGTGTCCAGTCGTGTACCTTTCTCTGCTTGTCTGGCATTCGATAATTAATTTCCTAACAATTTTTTTCCTCTTAGTCTTAGGAATATCGGACTGAAGGTTCCTTAACAAATTTTCAAATGCAATCTCAAAATGTGAGAGCGACAAGAGCGATAAATGGTTATTATTAAAACTTAACAGCATGCGCCGATTTGCTTCTTTGCTTCATCTTACTGTTTTTAGTTTACGGCATCCCAAAGTTGTGTACTTGACACGTGTCGTCGTACGCGTAAAATTTATTTATTTTTCTACAAGCTACTTGTGCGCAAGTCGATGTACGCGTCAAATTAATTCTTGTTCTTCCACTAGTATAGCGGTTAAGTAAGGAGTTGATCTTACACAGAATTTTGAGCGAAGTAAATTCTTTATTGAAACTAAAGTAAAAACGAGATTAGGGCTTTGTGAATTTTAATTGGTTGAAGACAAGAAACAAGACTGCTCAAGTAAAAACACGAGTTGCAAGGTATATTCAAATATTTATGACTAGCATCGGCGTAGAACAATCCCTTGTGAATTATGCTTTATCATCGACTAATAAATTTCTACGATTAATGTTTCATGCAAATTACTCCCCGTCAAGGTATGTAACTTCGCACACAGATATCATGTCGGCACAACTAATGTGTTATTAATTCTACTTTAGTGTAAACATACACGAATCCCGTCAAGGTAACATACATTTAACCGAGTGTTACTCCTAATAGTCACTTTCCGGAATCTTGAATCAGTTTATTAATACACATCTAGCCCTCTTAATAAGTTTGCCCGCCAAAGCCTTCCTTATTAAAATAAGATTGAAATCATACAACTACTATGCATATAAGATTTAATAATAAAACATTCATAAATAAATTAAGCATGCGTGTCAAAAGCAAGAATTCACAAGATCATGCTCCAAACCGACACAAAGAAATTAACTAGACATGCTAGCGAAGTTCAACATCATAAATAAAATAGAAAAGAACAAAAGATAGGAAATAGTCGTTGGTTTGTCAAGCCTAGTCGTCTGCCTCTCTTCCTTGCTCTGTCTGTGCAGCCTCTTGGTGCTCCTCCTTGCATCGAGAGGTGTGTTATTTTTGGTGTGTGAATTCTCATTTTTTTTGTTTGCCCTAGCACTCTATTTATAGTGTTAGATTTTTTATTGATAGAGCCAATCTAACCAATAATTATTTAAATTTTGAATTTAAAAAATCCTAAAGTTGTTAGGATTTATTGTGCTTATCAAACTTGATCTTTAAGGAGTTCAAATCTTGTTGGAACTCTTCATCTTTATCAAAAAGTAGGCTTTTAAATGATCCACACGGCTGCTGACATCATCACCGTGCACAACATGCTTATTTCTGGCATCATCATCTTACTCAGCCTGTGCACTGGTTCCTGCCTGTGCAGATTTCTGTCCAGTTTGTGCAACCTCTAATTCCAACCACTATAACTTAGGCCATGCTTCTCCAAATTCTTCAAAACTTTCTTCTAAGGAAAATTGTCTTTAAATATGTCGTTTTAGCTCGTATTTATTTTTTGTTCCTTTTATACCCTGAAATACAAAATTACACAAAATGAGTAATCTTGTACACATAAATATACAAACAAGCCTATTATTTGAGACCTAAATGAGCGTCAAAATACGCTCCATCAAATCCCCCACACTTAGCCTTGTTCGTCCCTGAACAAGTATTGGCAATAAGGACGACAATAAAAATTTTACCTTTAAGACACACTCGGTCGAACTGATTAATGTCCGGATGTTATGCCATAATCTGTGTCTCAATCACCTATCATACTTGCGCACACTTCAATCATTGCAGAATAAACTTTTCTAATTACTTGTTACCTTTCTAACGGAATGCAAATTAATTCGTATGAGTGGGAGATAGTTCTTTATATGGTCCTGATCACCGTCTTCTGTTTCAAGTTCTCGCCATATTGTTAAGCTTTATCGCTTCATCTGGCACGTGATTCATTCTCGTTATTTTGGGAAAGTAGAGCTTTACTTTTTTGTTTTGGCATTCGAACACTTCTTTTGCTTAAATTTTTTATCTTTGCTAGGTATCATCTTTCGAACTTTACTTTAAATTGATGATTCCTTCTTTTGGCTTATTTGCCTCGTCCATTTTTTTTACTACATTTTCACTGAACGGTTCCAAGCACGGCCTTACGAAAGGAAAACAAATGCAATTCTAAACTTAACGTGCATGCAAATAATTAAGGAAACATAGAACACAAGTTTGCGTTAGTACAAGTCAAGCATTTTACGAAAAGAGTTCAAACAAAGTACGCGGAAAAGAGTTATGACAAGTAAAGATAGTATGGATAAGAGTAGCCTCCACTCGCTATCGAGATTTTGAAGTCATCGTCACAACTTCCATCGTCATCCGAGGCTTCTTTTCAAAGACCCCAAACTGCCATGGTCATCGCCAGTGAACACATTGGCGTGGATGAAGAGCAAATAGCCGGCGCAGCCAACACCTTATATCTTCATTATCCGCTCTGGCTTATTCCTTCACGGTCCGCACAACTCTCTGTTTTTGAGCTCTTTCATCCAACTGTTTGATCTCTGTTGACTTCCAAAGATTGCACAAGTTGTGCACATTTTCACGCAGGTTGTGCAATGCATATTTCTTTAACTACTTTTCCACTTTTATGACCAAAATACACTAATACTTAAATAAAAAATGTAAAACATGACGGGTTACCTTCCGACAAATGCCTTTATTTAACATCGTTGGCTCGAAATTACCTTCTTTTAAATGTTAGGAGCTCAAGGATGCGCTCCATCAAACTTTTTCCAACAGCGGCCCACCTTCTTTGTTGCCTTGCCGCTATTAGTGCTGCTACAAAAGTTCCAAATTGTCTTCCACACATAATTTGAGTGTCTCATTGACCACGCGTCGCTGTGCACAGCAAATTGTTATCCCTCATGCACCACTAGTATAGCGGTGTAAGTAGGCGTCGATCCCACAAAGAGCCTGTAAGGTCATTTTCTTTCCTATAAAAATACTAAAAAAACAATTGGGGTTTGTTTGTTGTTGTTCGTTTGCAGAGAAAAGTAGTTAAGTTTTTAATTATAATGAAGTATATCGGCGTCGAGCTATCCCTTGTACTAGTTTGTTCATCCTCGGCACTACTCGGTTTAATAATACGTTTCACCCAACTACTCCTCGTCAAGGTACCTGATCGGACATACTCATAGTCGGCGCAACTCCTATGTTATTAATACCTCTCTTGACTAACACACGCGCTAACATGCAATTACTCAAGGATCTCCTCTAAATATCACCTTCCAAAATCTCTAAGCAGTTAGACTATAGAAAACTAGTTATTTGATCAAGTTTGCCCGTCAAAGCCTCCCTCAAACAGACATGTTCGTATTCATGAAATACATTCATAAGGTGTTAATGATAAAACGGTTAATTGTATTAATGCTCTAACCGATATAGTGAAATTAGCTTGTCATGGCTAAGTGCAACATCATAATAAACATTAAACTAAAACTGAAAAGAAGAAAAGACATATATACAAATGAGTTGTGGCCGTGTCTTGGACTGCTCCGGTCGTTCGATGTCTTGTGCTTGGTTTCTTCATCGGAGTTGGTTGAGAAGTGAAGGCGGCCGGCTAGGGTTAAAAGAGAAGGGACGTGTGATAAAGCGAAGGTGGATGTTTTTTCTCTTTAGCCGGCCTAGCACGTGTATTTAAGTGCTAGGTCGGTCTTCTTGATAACCTTGAGGAAATTCAAATCCTAACTAGATCAGGATTTTATAAAGCTTCTTATTCAAATTTCCCTCTTAATAGGCCTCTTTTAATTTGTTCTTCAATGCTTATCAGGTTGCTAAGTGGTTGCATTCCCCGTAAATCAGCCATAAAAATCGCATTACAGCCTGATTTTAGAAACAATCCCTCCTTTGTCTTTATCTCAACTTTGGACCGCCTTAACATCGGATTTTCGCTCTAAGGTCTTAATGAAAGTTGTAGAAAATATTTTTATCTTTCCAACAGTGTCTTGGTAGTTTTCTTTGGACATCAGACCGATTTCTAGTGACATCCTAATCCAACTCGGATTAGGACAATGCGTGCGCGACCAGGTGTGCTCGCGCATGCATGTCGCGCTAGTCCATTTCCTGCATTGCGTTTTTGATTCCGCTGAAAGTTCCTTCTGAGGAAATATGCCTTCAAATCTGACTTTTTAGTTCGAATCATCATTTCTCCATTTTATGCCCTGAAATACAAAACTACAGCAAAAGCGTAATCTTATACATAATAATATACAAACAAGACTAGTATTAGGGACCTAAATGAGTGTCAAAATATGCTATATCATCTAGCTGTAGCTTGAGCTATACTTAAAGCTTGAGATACTCAGTAGATAAACAGCTCAAGTGTTTTAACCACGTCGGCAATCGCCTAGTGGTGAGCCTAGCTAACTAGTGTTCTCTTATTGACTTCGTAGAACTTGTATTAGATCTTATACAAATAAGACTAGTATTAGGGACCTAAATGAGCATCAAAGTACAGGGCAATAAAGATAAATAATGACATTTTTCCTCTTTACACTGCGACAAACAAGCCTTCTCTGACCGAACTCTACTCCATGAGCAATGCACCAATCATCGCGCAGACCTTAATCAGTCAAGAGTAAATATTCTCTTTAGTCGTATCTTTCCATCGAAATTCAAATTAATTCAGATGACTGGGAGATAGTCCTTTATAGGCTCCTGATCATCGTCTTCTGTTTTGAGTTCTCGTCTCATGATTAAACTTTATCGCTTTCTCTGACACGTGATGAATTAGCGTTCGTACGAGATAGTAGAGCATCTAGTTCATTCATGGCACTCGGACACTTCTTTATGTTGTTTTCATCTTTTGAACTTTACTTCGAATTGATGAGTCCTTTGTATCTTTCTCATCCGTTTCTTTCTACTTGTTCCCTGAATGGTTTCAATCACAGCCTTCGAATATCAGCTATGGAACAACGTCCCGCTCTCCCTCTTTTCTTTCTTGCGAGTTAAGCTGGGCGTTTTCAACCGCTCACCCTTTCCCGATTACTTGAATTGAGAGAAGACAATCTATTTTCCTATCTCGTCATGCTTTGGGATTTTGTCTTTGACTTGCAGCGTGACTGAGCCACTCTTTTGTTTCTTCCGATTGCAAAGCGTCAGCCTTCATGATTGCCATTTAACTATGAAACTTGACTTGTTAAAACATCAAACAATTGATCGCATCTCTATAACTTTTTCTATCAACACCACATCCACTCGGTATTCCGAGGAAGAGTAACAAGAACATTCTGAAAAAAATTTACTCTAAAAAGATCGTAATTAGCTTGAATACGACATTAGATAGTGTACGTATTAGTTCATGACATAAAATTGTATCAATTCAGTTATCTCTCTTCTTCTTTTCAATGACCATCTCAAAATGAAAAAAAATAATCGACAAACAAAAATTTAAAAGGTAGCTAAAACTTACCTTGTGTGCGTGTCGCGTATCCTAACTTGTGCCTTGCGCATGTTGACTCCCCCCACACCTAGACCACATCATGTCCTCACGACTTAAGTCTTAGGTTTCAAAGAAAAGTTAACACTTGCAGACTCATTAGAACGTGTGTGCATGCATAACAAGAATCATAGAAACGTCATAAGTGCGTAGCACAAACAAAGAAGTGGGATGTTAGAGTTTGAACTAGGAAAGTGCATAATAGGGTTTAAAAAGTAGATGATCTGCTCGACTCAGCATCTTATTCTTCTTTCAAATCATTCAAGTCATCTTCATGGCTTTCATTATCTGATGCTTCCTCGTTCATTCGATAACCTAAAGGAATCAGCATACCCGACATCCATTCTGGTGGTGGCTCCATATTCATGAAGGCGTTCTCTGGGGCATGAAGTTTCATAACCCTCTCAACATTAAATATTCATCGCCTTTGAGCCTGGGGATCTATCCATGGGTACTCAGCCTGCGCATTGCTCTGTGCTTGCGCCCATTGGCTTCCCTGATTGCGCGCTCGCGCACTTCTTCGATATGGGTTGTGCTTGCGCAAGGAGCACTTGATTAACGTCCCCGCGTAGCTGGTTGTTCATTGCATAACAGTCTTTCTTGCGTGACCTCATCCTAATCATTCATTGGTATGCCTTCATTTATGGGCGCGACCGCAAATCCTTCATAGCACCATTCAGCGTCACTTTCCTCCGATATCCTAACTCCCTTCATTCTGATCATAATGCTCCTAGTTAAGAATTTTGGGCTTAGAATTGTGTGGTCTTCCAAGTGATCTGTCCCATGCATCATGCGAATGAAATGCATGGCCATGCCTCCCGCGGTTACCAATCCTGTGGGCCTAATCTTCGTTCAATGCTCTGCAAGTTACAAACCAAATTGAACTCTCTTGCCATAAACGAATCCTTTCGTTATCGCCATATCCAACACTCCTAGCCTTCGAGATCCATTATGCCTCGCCAACACCGTATGCGAGAAAAGACAGTGTAGGAAATAGAACTTGAGCTCCCTTATCTCCGTGTCAAGGCTTCTTCCCGCTCGGAATTTCTTTTCACTTCATGTTAATGTCGTCCATGTCTCATCCTTCGAGTGTTGGTCCCCTCATCACGTGCACAATTGGTCCATCCAAAAGCTTGCTTGAGATGGGATCTGGTGACTTGATAGTACACCCCTCGGTGCCTATACCTCAAGAACTTGTCCACGTGCTCCAACGAAGCCAAGAACGCACAAGTGTCTTCCACATTGGTTTCACACGTGAGTGTCAAGAGACCCTTCCATACGGATACCTCAAGTACATTCTCTACTTCCTCATAAATTACCATCTCGCGCAAAAAGGTTTCGTCCGCAAATAAACTTGATTGCGCACCACATTCCATAAATGCTTCATAGTTAGCATCAAATCCCTCAATCTCCGATTGATCTTTGGCAGGATTCATTCTCAAATCAACACAAAACTCTCATAAAAACTTGGTCAACCCTGGTCAAACCCATCACTATTCAAGAACACAACTCCAAAATTCAAGATTTTTCAAATCGTGGAATTGGCTCACGAGATTTTGCACAAACCTTCCTTACCCTTCCTAAAACTGATTTCTATCTTCCTTACTCAACAATATCGCCAAAATCTACCCGAATTTTCAAATCTACTCAACCTAAAACCGAACTGAATTTTACAAATTTCGTAACCGAACCAATAAGGCAAGGGACAAAAATGTTACTTTTTAATTTTTTGTCTTCTTGCGTTCCAAATCGACTACTCACTTGCCAAATCGGTTAGGAATTGAGGAAAATTGGATTTTTAGGGTTTATAGGTGGTGATTTTCGAATTGGGAAGAAGAAGAGGGAAGAGGGGGTGCCACGTGGCGTCACGTGACCACGGTATGCGGACTCGTCACAATTCCTGTTCGCAGACTCTACTGTAATTTCTAGTAATTCCTTAGGACTCCGCGTACCCACGAAAATTTCTTCAGCTCCGCGTGATATACTGATGTTTTACTATCGGGTTGACTTTCGTTGACCCTTGTTATTTGCTCCAATGTCGCCTCGCAATTCTTGTGACTGATATTTCGTAATGCACGTTCTAACTAACATATTCCTGTCGAATTTCTATTTTTTATGGAAAGGAAAAAATAACTAAGAAAACATGACGGGTTACCTCATGTCTAGTGCCTTTGTTTAACGTCGTTGGCTCGACCTTACCTCTGACGACTTATGACTTGCGCTGATGCCCCCCCACACTCATTCGAACGGTCAGCCTTGGTTGTTTCCTTCTGGATCCTAGGAAATGACTTCTCGAATGTGTTTCTTTATAAATACAAGATTATGTCCTTTCCAGGACATTAATCTTGGCTTGTATATTTTTGAATTATGTTTTTGAATTCTTATTTTTGTTACGATATAGTTAAAAACCTAAGTGTGAGGTAAAAGACATAAATCATTCGAGTAAAACATTACTCGACCAAGTAATTCAACCGAGTTGAAGACCGAGTGAAACCATCAAAAACAAACAGAGAGCACCTACTCGACCGAGTCGATATTCAACTCGACCGAGTGGGAACCGATGCAAACCACAGAGCACACTCCTACTCGATCGAGTGAACCTTTCACTCTACCATTACACTATTCTGTACAATCCACTCGGCCGAGCTGAATTCTCACTCGAAAAGTAGCCCCATTCTGAAACTCTCATTGTAATGTTACTCGACCGAGTGAAAACCTTCCATTTAAACATCGCCTGGTCGAGTGAATAACCAATTCGCCCGAATTACCCTTCATTGAAAGTTTTATCGAAATGCAGCTCGGTCGAGTTGCCCATCACTTGACCAAGTAGACACACAATCCCTGCGCCACTCGACCGACAAACTTCAAGCCATCGTTCAGCACCTCCATCACTGGATTCCGACAAAAATTACCGACTCAATATTAATTGTGCACGAATACAAAATTTACCGATATTACCGAATTTACCGAACCGAAACTTATCGTTAAAGAAAATTCGGTTCAGTAAATCGGAATTTAGCGACTCATGAACACCCCTACTCATACCTAGAAATCTTGTTTTCATCTGTTCTCCTAGCGCCTCCCCTTACCCAAACACTGCACCTTCCCCAACAAAATGAGTCACAGTGGACATGTCCAAACAAAGATCCCTACCGTGGTCTCAAGCAGGCACTAGTATGTCTGCACAATGGACACATTCTATTGTGATCCCAAGTAGACCCTATTATATTAAATGACTGATATGGGCATAATATACCAGTATATAAAGTGCGAAATGGATTGTGGCTTATAATTTTGGACGAAGAGAGGATAAAATAATGTGATTAATCAAGAAAGTTGTACTAGATAGATGGATGACTTCGGATCCACCGCCATAAGAAAAATATACAACAAAATAAGAAACAGGACACCATACAATCAAGCCTAAATAGTGTAGAAATATGCTGTGTGGTTATTAGAAAATTAGAAGAAGATAAAGTAACATGGAAAATTTATGCTAAAAAAGTGTTCTCATTTTGAATGATTTATTTTATTTTCTTTTTTGTATTGATTGTGTTGTTTTTGCTGTCATTTTCCATTTTTCATGACAAACCAAACTAGGCTAACGACTTCGAGCATTTGCGGACTACCATTGCGCAACGTGTGCTGCAAACTCTGGCTGTGGCCCTTCGCGGTGAACAACCTTTAGGATTATGTCAGGTTATAAACAAATAACTCATGGTATTGAAGTTAAACAATTACGGAGCAGAAACACAACCATGTGTTGTGCCTCTTGTAATCCATCCCGTCATCATCAATTCATGGATTATTCATAGATTGTGGTCCTCTTTGTCTCTGTCTCATCTCTTGTTATACGTGAGAATTAAGCTTAGGGAATACCTCTCCAGCTGTCCATAACACAATATTCCAACGCCAAAGACAAAAACCAGCAGCACTTGCTCGCTCCTCCACAATGTGATGCCTTTCTACCACATCCATACTGTAGGAAAGCCGACAAGGCACTGGTAAAAAGCAAAACCAGGTCATACATATACAAAGATATGATAAGATAAATTAGTAGCACCAGTGCTGCTGCAGATTGCACCTAGCCAATATATTTATAACTGCATCCTGAATACACTTTTCTCTAGACGTGTTATTCAGAATAAGTAATTATGGTGGTCCAGCCGCGACAGCAGATAAATGTGCGTATATTACTATTACTAGTTGACATGACAAAAACCTCTACGCATTTAAGATGTAGCTGGTTGCAGCTAAGCTAGCGAAGCAACTGTGCTTCCTACTAATGTTTCCACTATATATTTGAGAAAACATTTCTGCATTGAAAGAAAATAATAATCTCAAATTACTCTTTTATGCAATGCTTATTTTTGAGCAATGGAAGCTGCCGCCACCACCATCACGTAGTCAAATGCTGTGTTGGTTTTGAGAGCTTGAAGCTGCCAGCATGATCTGATATATCAATTTGAGATTCAGAAGGGCTGGAGATGGCATCTCATTATTTCTAGCGTTGATTATCAGTCAGGTCATCTGGCAGCCTCAATCACTGTATTACCAACAAAACAGCAAGGAGCAGTTAACACTTATTTAGCAGTTTTGGTTTCTTACTTCGGAATTCCAGGTAACACACTGCTGTTGAAATCAATTGCCTCTATAATGCGCTTTCAGGTTGGAAAATGCGGATATAACTTTTAAAGAGAACAATGTAGTGCTTCCTGTAATGCATATTCAATTAGACTGTTGCTTGGAGGCTATTTTTCAGTCATGAAGATATAACAGACAAAACTGAAAGACATATACCTCTGGGTGACTCTTCGTTTCTGGAATTGTTTCATATCCTTTGTCATGCCTTCTGTTATGGATCCGTATTTGGCTCATTTGGGCAACCAACCCATCCATACAGTAAACACGCTTGAAATTATATGTGACAGACCTGACCAACAGTGTTTTGTCTGCACTTAACATACCATGCATGTTCAGTCATAAGCAATACTGTTAGCACACAAGAAAACGAGTGGTGCTCAACCGAAGATGTAATCAGTGCCAGTTAAGAATGAACATGAATACTTGTCAACAGATACAGTTGGTCCAAACGTTACGATATGAAGGAGTCGACCTGCAAAAAAAGTTAGCCCAATTGCCTAGGGGAGTGGGAGCTGCATACAGGAAATCTGGAGGTACAAAACAACCAAGTGTTCAACTTCAAACAGGAAGAGGGGCCATATGGAACCACACACAGTCTGCAACATTTATGGAACCTGAAACTGAAAATGAGCACAGTAAATGTGTTCACAAGATATAGCCGGAGAGCACCATGGAGCTTGGTGCTTTGTGTGGTAATTAATTTGGCCATCGATATCACAGAAGGTGTGTCATTGTACTGTTTCATAGTCCGCGACATTCATCTGAGGCAGGCTTCTCTCCAGATCAGAAGTATGTCAGCTTGAATTAATTATAAATGTGCTTACGGCCAGCTGATGATTTAAATATATCGCATGATATTATTGATGGAGGTCATCTGATTTTATATCAATAATATAATTAGATTTGGTAACCAATATTTGAATATATGAATATTTGATTAAATATTCATATTTAATATTTATCAAGAAGATGGAGATTATTTTGAACAATCTTTTGGAAGGTGTATCTCGACTGACTTAAGGAGGGAGCAAACCGGGCATATAGATAGAAGTGCATGCCATCTTCACTCGTCGTCAATCACGCAAGAGCAAATACACTAATCATTGACGTCAAGATCAAATACAATTTCGGCAATCGATTCCGTCACATGTGGTGACATTTCAAACGAGAGCCAAGCTAGCTGCTGTGCTGCAAGACTGCCTGTGCTGACAGTGTGTCGGAGAGTACAAGGCAGAATAGTTCAGACGCGGTCATAATTGGTGGATATCAAGTTGGAGGTTTGAGTCTGTGCAGAAGGTTGTTGCAAATCCCTTTCACTAGAATAGGTCTTAGCTCGAACATTACAGAGTGTAAGTGTTGCGTAATACTATTTATCATTAGTGAATTGTTCCACCGGGCTTGTGGAGAGAACCCCCCAGACTAAGCCTTAAAGGAGCTGAACTGGGTTATCAACTTCATGTGTCATTTACTTTCTATAACATTTAGTTGTCTAAGCTGAGTTGACACAGGACCTACGACAAAGACTAATCTTTAACAACTGAACGAGCTCAATTTCAATTGGTATCAGAGCATGACATTCGATACTACAAAGTGTGAAAAGATCCATCGGTTCAGTCTCTGAAACGTAACCATGTCGCACGGAGAGTGGGGATACAAGGAGGCTTCTGTACGACCTCCAATGTTGAACGGGAGTAACTATGCCTTTTGGAAGACTCGAATGACAGCATACATCAGAGGAATGGATGATCGAGCATGGAGGAATGTTCTAATGAAGTGGGAGCCGCCTGTCACAACTGTTGA
>JAWWMW010088181.1:0-12063 GCA_035048345.1 Echeveria elegans
GAGTCCTACGCATTGTGTCTTTTGTTGTGGGAAGAGACTAGTAGCTAGAAATGAGAGACTAGTTTTGATGATGGGTTTATGACGAAGAAGAAGAAGAACCTTAGTGTGTTCAATGGCGTTAGAGCACCAGCCATAAGCATTCCCAAGTACTTGGAGAGGATCTACAAGCACACAAAGTTGCATGTAGTCCATCTTGTTTCGTCGTTGGATATGCTTATGTGGACAGATTGGTGCACAGACATCCTCGGTCTCTTCTTGTGTCTCAATGTTTACCGATTGCTTGTCACAAGCGTCACGGTAGCCTCTAAGTAAGTCATCCTAAACTGTGACATAATTTTAAATAAAAATGACAGCTCTTGTATCAATATTTATATCGTTTGGTGTGCCAGGATTATGTTTCAGTGTTGTGCTTTTGTGTTCAGGAGGCAGGACATCATCGCCCATTTTTTAAAACTAAGCCAACAATTAATTATAATCCCCTCAAGTTGGCTGCTGTTTGCTGGAAAGCATTTAGCAAGAGAGATGGAACAAAAGGACCTTTGAGTTTCCGATACAACTTATTGCGCGCGCACTCATCTGTTCACTATTGTTGTAGTTTATGACATCGTATAATTTTGTCTAGCTTTTTGTCATCTTGCAGCAATGTTAATGGAAATACATCAGATCAGTCATGCTAGACACGCACTGCTTCGCTGCATCTACGTGTGACGTGTATTTCGGTTTTATTTATCTCACTTGGTGTGTTTTAAATGCATTTTAGCTGCTCAGTTTTGGTATGATATGTGTTTTGGTTCCTTTTGCACCACTTCTTACGTAAGCGTATTTATTTGCCATTTAGGAATAAACTGATCAACCTACTAATTAGAAAAATACTTATCTGTTTAATTCTATTTTCATATGTTTAATTTTATTTATTTCTAGGGTTCATTTGGTGTGATGCTGGCTCGATGTCAAATTTTCCGCATGAGATATTATGTATGTGAGCTTTGACTCCTACATGTTTTATTTCTCAACTGTTTTAAAGGTATCATCTCTCTTTTTCCATCTTAGAGATGTCTTGTTTGTCAATACTTGATTAACAACCATACGTATATCTTGAATCAGTCATTTATCTTTTTATTATGTTTTTCATCACTACATTTGTATCTAAACTCTTATTTTAATTTCATGGGTTTTATGATAGTGTTATGGATTCTAAGCAACTTCTCAAGTTCCGAAGGATCATAGCAGCAGCTGTTGCAACTTGCGAAGTCTGATATGGGTTTCATTCTTAACATGATGTTGTTGCCAAAGATGACACAACCCATCTTACTATTTCTTTCACGTCATCTGAGCTTTACATCTAATGGATTCATTTTGTTTTGTGCGGATACAGAGATGATATAATTTTGTGTCGAGCTGACAAGTTGAATTCTTCAAAAACCCATATACCCTGGTTTCTACAAGGTATAGGCAAGTTTGCTTCCCATTTGCTCATTCACTCAGATGTCATGACCAGATTATGACTCTACAGTACAATAATTTTAAAAAATCTGAAAGTTATATATTCCTACAGAAATTTCCAGCATTTTGTATATTTTTAATGGTACCATTTAATTTGTTTTTTAGTCCGTATAAGTTATTGAATGTTTTTACGTATCGTTATGTGATTAGTAGTGTTAACTATTTATATTGAACAACATCTAAATGCATGTATGATTGTTTGCACAAAATCTTATATAATTTGTTTCACCAAAATAAAGATTATTTGATTTACCGTCAATAATTTCCAACAGATATAACTGTATTAGTGAAAGTACGTATTACGGATAAAGTTTCATATGAAGAAAACAAAACAAAACGCGACGACGCAATCTTTACCATAAAAGATAAAGAAATAAAAAGTTTGTTAAATACAGTAATTATCAACACAAGAAGTGTCTCGATCTATTCCGCCATTTCTTTTTTTATGATAAAAATCTTTATTCTTACTATTTTTAATTCTAACCAGAAACACAAACATTAGCTATCCCTAGCCTTCATTCATCTGGAATCTGGATACAGAGAGGTTCCTCATCCGCAAGATTGCTTTTTTATTCATCTGTTCTTTCTTACTCCCGATATCGTTGTTCCTACTCGTATTGAATTGGTATTTTTCAACCCCTTTCGATGCAATTATGTTTCTGTCAAGCTTCATGCGTATTGCCTTCTTGCCGCTCAATCCGCTTTTCTGTTTGATTTTTGTTCCCTAGCTCATATTGTTGATTTACATCTGATTAGGGTTGATGATGCTTTGATTTTCTGGAAGATTGATTGGGGATTGGGATTAGTGGATACAAATGCTTGACATCTACGCACTCTTATATGTTTTGTTTCTTCCGTTTAAATTTGGCAGGCCAGATTCTTTTATGCATAGCTGGAGTTCCTTTGATTTTATTGACGCCAGTCTTCTTTCATTCTGGCTGCTGCTATCAAGATAAACGCTTCTCGCACCTCCTCTGAATGGGTGTGGGATAACTGTGACGGGCTAACTTTAATATCTGTATTAAGGCGTTCACGATCATCTCACATTTGGAGATTTTGCCGTGTTTCTGTCGGCTTATCGCTTGATTATGGCTAATGTCTGTTATGGTTGAAAGCTCATACTTTGGATGCCAAAAGACACTTGCTTCTGATCATTCGTAGGTGTAGTGATTTTCTAGTTCGAATATCCGTTACAGTTTAGTTTGATTTATGCGTTGATGAAGTTGCTGTCGGGACAGCATAAAAGATGTTTAAGCTCTCTTGCTTCCATTACCACCCTCACACTCACAAACCAAAGGTAACTGAGTGATTCCATTGCTTTCACAGAACTGTCATGACTGTTGTAATCTTATACCTTTTTTTTCTTTCTGTCTCTTTTGTCTCAGAAAGCGGCTCAGTCACCTGTTGCAGTAACAATGCAGGCACACGAATACAATATTAATTCCACCTTAGACTCATCTATGATGGCAGCACAGGTGAAATCGGAAACCGGTACCCAAGGTAGGATTGAAAAGAGTTGGACTTCTGATGAAATGGAGGCAAACAGCACTTTTGTTAATGAACTCAAGAGCCAACAGCCTGGACTAAAGAAAAGTAAATCCCTTGGATGTGTTTTGTTGGAGGAAAGCCGGGCATCGGGCAGCAACAACAATGATAATGAAACGGAACAAACACATAATAGCAATGAATTGACAGGTCATGATGATAAGAAGGATGAAGTTGCCAGCTACTGTAATCAGTATTCAGATTTTCCTCGAGATTCTGTTCTAGTAAGTTCTAATAGGGCAGTTGATGAATCAGTATTGTCAGTTGGGGGTTCTGAGCTTCCTGAGAAAGATACCCTAGTAAGTGATGCAGCTGTGTTATCTGATGAATGTGCAAAGGAAGAAACCAGTGATCATACCCCTCGTGCGATTCCGGTGATAGTAAAATCGCGCTCCTGCCCAAATATAATTGGCTATGCCCACCCCCCTACACCAACACGTTCTAGATCCTCCTTGGATATGCATGTCCTGGATATGAGGAGAAAAGAAAACTCCTTTCATGAGGTTGTACAAGAGCAGCTGAGCCGAGATGAAGAAAGAGATGGCAACCTTGCGAATTATGATGCTAATATTTATGAATTTACTGCCGAAGATGGATATAATTCTTATGGCTATGTTGCAGCAAAAGACTGGATAATGCCAGTCATTGACGAGGCAGATATGGCCAAAGATGATATACATGAGGCCTCTAGTCATCATTGGGAAGACGTACCTCGCAAGGATTTTAAGACCAAACGAATAGAAGAGTGGGTTATGGATCTTCAACACTGCATGCCTCTTGAGGAGGAAGAACCAGCACCCAGCTCTATTGAACCTGTAAAGAAAGTTCCTGATGTCACTGACGGGTTGACTGCCATGAAGATAGATGCGAAGGTGATCCCGGGCATGGAAGCTGCCAAAAAATACATTTCTGCTCTGAGTCCTGCCTCTACTGCAGCACATTTGGAAAACCATGGATTAGTAGTGATCCCTTTCCTTAGCGCCTTTGTGGGCTTGAAAGTGCTTAATCTCTCTGGAAACGCAATAGGTATGCCTTACACATGTTTCAGCTTTGTGCTCGATAATTTAGCCACAGGGTATTTTCCTTTTATAATGAACTTGTGATATAAGTATGTGGTTACAAAGTCTGAAAATTCTTGTTGCATATTAAACTAACCTGGTCATGCATATGTTTTTGTTATGATTTGCGTAGTAACCTTTGTTTCAAGTTCTCAGTCAGGATAACTGCTGGGGCTCTTCCTCGAGGTCTGCACGTATTGAATATGTCAAAGAATCACATATCTACAATTGAGGGCCTCCGGGAACTTACGCGCCTACGTGTCTTGGACCTGAGCTACAATCGAATATTCCGTATTGGACATGGTATGCTGCATCAGATCTGACTGCTTTGTCTTTTGGGTTAATCTGTTATCTTCCTTGTAGCAATACCATGGTTTATATTATACTATGAAACAGCTTGTTAGAAACTTATGTTAGAACTTAGAAGGATATTTTTGAGTCACTTGATGTAATATGAAATGATTTTCATCCCGCAATTTGTAGTATGTAAATATGGGTCGGTTCTTTTGACATGAACTGAAACTGAACTGAATTGAACTGAACTGAACAATAAATTTAAAATTAATTAATTAATTACATTTGCATATTATTTTTAATTTTAAAAAATAGTTTTAACAATAGTGAATGCATCTTAAGCTTGTCTCATAGTTTCAAGTCTTATTATACTTTTAAAATAATTTTAAAATAGTGAATGTTTATTTACTGAACAGAAATTAAATTAATGTCAAAAGAACAGACCCTATATCATACAAGTTCACAGGTATGTAGGTGCGTGTGTGTCATCAATATTTGTTAGCAGTATCATTGGTGTCTTTTCTATGCAATTTTATGTGTTTCTGTGCATATTGAAGTACTTACTTCCGTGGATATTGCAAGATTATTTAGTTAAATTTTGTAAAAATATCCAGGCCTTGCTTCATGCTCAGCGCTTAAGGAGCTATACTTAGCTGGAAACAAGATCAGTGAAGTAGAAGGTCTTCACCGCCTTCTTAAATTAAATGTGCTTGACCTCCGCTTCAATAAGTTGTCCACCACCAAGTGCCTAGGTCAGTTAGCTGCAAACTACAACTCCTTGCAAGCCATCAGCTTGGAAGGCAATCCTGCCCAAAAAAACGTGGGAGACGATCAACTCAAGAAGTATCTCCAAGGCCTCCTTCCCCATCTAGCCTACTACAATCGCCAGCCCATCAAGTCCAGTTCTTTAAAAGATGCTGCAGACAGATCACTGAGGTTGGGCATCAGTGACCGGACCCTGCGGTCAGATCCCAAGCTGGCAAGAAAGACCGCTGCTCACAAGATGGTGATATCTTCACGTAAAACTCAACCTGTACCGCCTCAAAAGTCATCAAGAGGAAGGCATGGGCGCCAACTCCCTCCTGCTAGCGGGACAAAAGCATTAGCTGGGGCGAAACCAAGTTATTTTGACATGGGCAACAAGCTTCTTCACAACAGTTTACGGTCAGATCCATCAATGCGCAAGAGTCGCAGCGAGGGAAACCTTGGTGGTCTTTGACATAAAATAATTTGCAGTGGGATCATTTGAAGTTTGCAACTTCATTCTCACAGTGACTCTTTTTATAAATTTAAACTTGTTATATAAGTTTCAACAATGTTGTTTGCTTTGTGTATTGTTAATAAAGCAGCAGAGTGTGATTCTAGAGTGTGATAAATGGTGTGCCAGAAGTTTAGAGTGTGGTATGCATTGCATTCTGTCCTTATTTCGTTCAAAATCCAACGAGTTAACATTAGTTGCGGTCCATCCCCATTTGTAGTTATTGCTTGAAATTAATCGCATTGTTTTTTTATGATAATAATAAAGGGAGCATTTGATATATCATATATCAAAATCTTTTTCTCATGCACAATTACTACTGTGTATTTACGTAGGAAGTAAGTAGGGCTTAGAAATAGGAGTAAAAACATTAATTGTTTTCAACAGAATAGAATGTTATTACCCAAAAAAAAAAAAAAAAAAAAGACAAGACAAGATTTAATGCCCCATCTCTACGGGGGTCAAGTACGTATTTGATGCAATAAAAATCGAACCCCACTTCCTTGCTGACTCTAGCTATTTTCTTTAATCACAACTGACAAGTCTCATCTCCATCCATCAGGTAAATTACCACTCTTTCTTTACTTTCATAATCAGGCATAGGGTTCTTATTCTTTTGTTTCTTTGTTTTTATTGCATGCTACGGTGTTTATGGAGTACGTTGTTACTCATTGGAGCCAAAGATGGTCAGCCATAGTAATGAACATTCTGACTTCTGAGGCTACAAGCTAGGCAGCATTTTTTTTTGGTGAACTGTGGGAAAAACTATTAGGTTATTGATGATGGCTGGAATGGATGCATGTTATGTGTTTAGGGGAAGTATTGGGCAATTGCAGTGTGCTGGCTTTTGGGGAATGGATGCTTGTTTGCATAGAACAGTATGCTTACCATCGTCGACTACTATGTCTACTTATTCCCTGTAATTCCCTCGCCTTACTTTTTCTCTCTCTATCAATTCATATTTCACTATCATATCAGTTACGATGGTTTGAGGAGGAATAGACTGAGGACAAAGCTTCTGGCGGCAGACATAACTATGACGATGATGCAGGTGTGGAGGATTAGAAATTATAATTTTTTTATAAATGAGGTTGTCAATGATAGTTTCATTTTTAAAAAGATTATGTGGGAGCTTAAGTTTAAGATAGGTATATTGGTGTGCAACTCCAATCTAAAAGTCATTGACAGATTATGGTTAGAGAATTTAGGTGTGAAGTGTTAATTATTGATGCCTAGTTTTTGAAGGCTTAATTTGGAGTTGTATGTTTTAATCTTGAGTTGAAGGTTTTGTGTGTTGTGTCTATTTCAAGCCATATTTTGTTAAATGATACATACATTTTTCAAAAAAAAAAGAAAAAAAGAACAGCGCTGAACAAGTCTTTTTGATTTTGCATAGAATTATCATCCTTCCAGAGTCCTGACTCTTGTGTACCAGCCATTTTCCGTTGGGACTCTAGCCATTCTGGCTTACTATGATGCTAGAATTAACACCAGAAAGCGCAATATTACTGGATATATTCTCTTCTTCAAAAGCACTTGTTTGGTCCTAAGTGTGAGTTTTTATTCTATGGGTTTTTAAAAAAAAAAAATTAATGATCGTATCTGGATTTGGCAACTTCTGGCAAAGGCGGTCTTGGGACATTCATAGGGATATGTGTCTGTAGCGCTTTATTTGGAATCGCGGATGCTAATGTGCAGGGTGGCATGATCGGAGACTTGTCCTACATGACGCCTGAGTTTATTATACAAGTGAGTGCACATATTCACCATTTTCTCTTAGTAAGTATTTGTTGGTAATATATCAGAATTATGTTCATCTTGTAAACTGTTTGTGTCAGTCTTTTCTAGCGGGTTTGGCAGCGTCAGAGGCTCTGACCTCGAGCCTCAGGCTGATCACCATGGCTGCATTTGAGAATTCCATGGCCTCGTAAAGGCGCAAGTAGGCAAATCTCATATGCTCATTTTCTCCGCTTTACCTTTTAATTCTTCGTACTGTTTCATTTTGGACTAATAAACCTAGTTGCATTGCAGTCATGCTCTTTGCAATCTCTGTATTCTTCGAGTTAATTTGCGTGATACTCTACGCTTACGTCCTCCCTAAGATACCTGTTACTATCTACTATCGCTCAAAAGCTGCCTCAGAGGAATCCAAGACTGCTGCTGGCGATTTAGAAGCCAGTGGCATTCGATCACAGGCAGGGTTCTCATTGAGCCGAATGAGTACCAAGGGTTTGCTGATGGATAACATAGACTACGCTCTTGTCTTATTCCTCATCTACATCCTTACTTTTTCCATCTACCCTGGCTTCTTGTCTGAAGATGCCGGCAAGCACAGCCTAGGCACATGGTACATGACTTTTTTCATGTGGACATCCCTAAAATTTCAAAACTTCCAACATGTTGCTGACATACATAGAATTCCATATATTTTAAGGTATGCACTTGTGCTGATAGCAATGTACAATGTGGTTGATCTCATCGGCCGTTACATACCATTAGACAAATCATTAAGTGTAAGGACATGTTTTTCATTTGGTTGACTGACAGGGACCAGTGCAAAATGTGCTAGGAAATGTACTTGTGCTGTTCCTGTTAGGTGGTATATTCGCTGGAGCAATGAGCAGTTGGCTATGGCTCGTAGGCAAGAGCTGGTGAGACTGAGGCCGGTCCGTTTTGGATTGATTACTAGCTTAACACTGTCAACTGTCATTGCAAACAAAGTCTGAAGTCTAGCATACATTATACATCAAGCTTTCTTTCTTTCTTTGCTTTTAGCTCTTTTACTTACTATGTGATATCCCACATCAGATACAAGAGTTGTATCAGTTAGTTTTATATGTAGAGTTATCAGTGCATTGTCATCAATATACTATGATTTTTGTAAAAATATCCTAGGTTGTGGTCACCTAAGAGATGTTGGTGACGTGTGACGCTGATACTAGACTTACAACGGCTACAAATGGTATCAGAGCCGGTTGTACCGTTACAAATGGTATCAGAGCTGATCCTCCGCATCGGATACAGAAACTGTATCAACCACTTATATAAGTGAGCTATCAGTCCATTGTCACCAATATAGTTCTTGAACTCAGCTCTTGTTAAAAATCATTGTCATGGTTATATTTCTTTGTGCGCATCAGACAGGGAACAGAGCAATATGCGCTAGAAAATATACTTGTGCTCTTCCTGTCAGCAGATATAATAGCTGGAATAACGTCTTGATGGTTATGGCTTTTAGTCAAAAGCTGGTGAGGCTTGTCAACATCGGGGATGATTTGACTTGTAGCAAAGTTTTGTAGCATTCAGTGATCAAACCTTATACATCGGTATCAAACTCTTTTGTAATATCTTTTATCGAGGTAAAAATGTACTGGATGTCTTTTTGATATCAAATTCAAGTTCCAGTTTTCACAATTTTACATTTATATTTTTACAAAAATTCAAACACATTATAATGGACAAGAGGAAGCGTCAGTTGTCCCGACGGAGATGGAACGGTAGAGGTGGTAAATGGGTGGATTAGGTGATTTATGGATGGATTTTAAACGGATTGAATTTTAAATGGTCTAGACCATTTAATCTATTTAGTGTAAATGGATTAAACGGATTGGATTAAATGGTCTAGACCATTTAACCCATTTAATCCATTTAGTTTTTTTTTACATATTAATACCATATATGCCCAAAATAGCTATCACAACATTGTTTCACCGAGTGTCACAAAGACAATTTGAATGCAAAAAAAAAAATGAAAAGAGAACAATGAATTGTAAATGGATTTTTTAATAGACCATTTATGGACCATTTAGTAAAGTGATATTTAAATAAATTGTAAATGGATTGTAATTAGATGGTTAATGGATTGTAAATGGATTTTTAATGGACCATTTATATAAATGGTCCAATTTGCCACCTCTAACTCATAGCTATAGGTGTGGTGGTTTGGGTCTTTGGCCTTATAGTCAGTGTCATCTCATTGAAAAGGTCGTTGTGTTGTTTCTTAGACACTGTCGCGTGTGCGATGTGGTGTAGTGGTGGTGCCCTTTGGGCCTGATCTTTAGATGATTGCTATGTACTCGAATCTTGTACGTCGTGTACTACCAATTCCACTTTCAATAAAAAAAACTCTAGTTTACAATTGGGGAACTGATATGATAAAAATAAAAAGTGTTAAGAAATCTTGTCCGTTGAATAAATCTAAATCAGTGGACCAGATTAGATAATGAAAATATAATTATTACAATTTCACCTTAAAAATAGGGAAGGATGCTTTTAATATTTAATTTTTTCTATTAGTCCCGGCCTAGAATTTTTAGCTGAAAGGCTATGCTTTTTTTTATACTTTTTATCCAACTTATCCCGTTTTATGTAAACAATCCCCTTAAAATTAATGTAATTAAGAAAGTATTTGATTTTGAAGGTTGATGACAATCATATGGTTGATATGTTGGCGAAAAAAGTTGTATTTGAAGGTTTATCAGATTTTTCATTTACGGCAGTTCATGCGGATTGCTTTGTGTAACTTGATGTAAAATCTTTACTTCCGGGCAGGTTTTTGCTCGTGTTTATTCTGTTCCTAGCTATATGGAACATTTGTATCAAAAAAAGAAAGTATTTGATTTTTGATAATTGGTGGGAAGAGAGTGGTTCATGTAAATAATGTAGTTTTGATTAATAAGTATTTGAAAACCCAACCATTGACTTTAGAGATCTGACAATTAATAGAATTCAGTGTTATATATATATATAATGTTTTAATAAACGGACCAAATCTCTTCACACTTTGTTTTATATAAAATGTTTTACCTGATCTTTTCCCTTGGTGGGGAACATATGAAGATTTAAAAATCTGGAAAAAAATCTGGAAAAAACATAAAATAAATAAATCATAGAAAATAAAGTAGAATTTTGTATTACTGTATATAAGTCCACCTTTTTTGGATTAACTTTTTAAGTTTTTATGGTTAATTGTTCAAATTTTAATACAAAATTTGATGCATTAAATATGGGTGAAATACTCTTAATTTGCATGAAATTTGGAAGCGGGCTATTATTTTGAACGGATGATGGATACTTTTTATTTATTAATATTGAACTTATAATTTAAAAACAAATATTTAAATTTAAAAAAATACTTTTTCCAAATGAAAAAGTAAAAACTGATATATTGACAGTATTTTTTGTAAAGATTCTGATTTTTCTGAATTATTTAAAATTTTCTATGATTTTTTCCTCTAATTTTAATTATTTTCTGTTAAAATTAATGAAAAAAGACGAAAAAATGTGTGTAGGTGCTAACAATGAAAACATGTAGGTATTTATTTGTAAAAAACATACATGTGTCTCTCGGTAAAAGACCAAAACATATGGAGTAGTATTTTTCTATAATTAACTCAATAAAATATGACGCCTTCCTAATGAGAGAGAATATGATATATAGAGATTGATGATCAGTTTTTATTGGGGTAACTAGCTGCGCTCTCGTCGTCCCGACGGAAATTATTTTTGTATCTTCATTTGATTCACTTAAAAAATTCTAAATATTTTCCGCTTATTTTTTTTATTTTAATGTTATTTTTAATGTTAATTTTTAATGTTAATTTTATTTTTATTTTAAATTTTAAATTTTAAATTTTTAATGTTAATTTTTAATTTTGAAATTTCAAAATTTTATTTAATGGGCCAGGCCGAGCCCATTATCTTTAATTTTAATGCCATATTTGTGATTAATGGTGGAGAATGGGGTAACAATGTAATTTTAGGTTCATTTCCTAATCTTTTATAAAAATAGATTAGTGCATATGGTGTCATAGTCTAAAGCTCTAAATACTATAGGATGATTGTATTGTGTTTGTTTCTTCTTTTTTTGTATTTGTGAATCAAAATTAGGAAGCATAGTAGCTCTCTATTTATACGTCTAAATAGGAAACTGAATTTTAATTTTTTTTAATATCAATTTTTTTCGATAAATAAAATCAATCAAAATCAAAAATTTAGATTTTTAATCTCCATGCCACACCTCTTCAAAAATATTTTTTTTAAAAATTCCTTCTGCACAAATGTTCAAGGTTTACTTGCATCATAAATATCATGCCCTTTGCTATACTAATTAAAGATGGTGAAATCATTTTAAGTCAACATTTATAAGCACACTTAAGTAACAGCAAACTAAACAAACGCTATTGTATATAGATTATTGCATTTGCGCGCCAATAAATTTACGGGGCTCAACGTATGAAAGAGGTAATACATACGTACTTAACAACAATTAGCATATATTATGTTTATTATCATGCGCATATACTGTGCTCTGGGCATCTTTAGCCACAGCAAGATTGGCTAGCCACCAATGGGTATACACTTTCAACCATATCCCGACTGAATGTAGGTTGAGTATAGAAGATT